>JAPJBO010000575.1:0-148483 GCA_030068145.1 Diplonema papillatum
CTACTGCAGTTTGGCTCCACCTTTCTTTAGTCTGATTGCAGTCGTCAGATTGAATTCAGACTGGCTCGGTCCGTATCACTACTTCTTCGAGGGGACAAACAAAAAGGAAGGGAAGGACGGTGTTGCAAAAACGATTTGAAAAGAAAGAGAAAGAGGTTGCGTGCACGTATCGACAGTGGAGACTCGTGAGACGAGTGACAGAAGAAAGTAGAAGAAGCTTTTTGCCCGGGGGGTGAAGGGCGTGACGGTTAATCGCGGTGCAAAAAAAATACTCGACGTAGCTGCTTTGACTCCGAATGGAAGGGAGGAAATGTCAGAGGTAGAGGGGCAATACAAACACATTGTGTCACAATCTGCTTTGTTCTTCGCTTAGACCGTGTGCTGTTTTCTCACTCAGGACTGTTGACCTGATGTGTTTGTGTGTCTTGCCGTGGAAGGGTAGACCTGCATGACCTCGCATCCGTGGTTCGGTAGTTACAGCACTTGGGATCCCTTCGGTTCTTTGTCTGGCAGCTTTTGTCGAGCATTTCCTTCCAAGCTGGCGCTTGTATGTAAAAGTTTCAGTCCGAGGTGGAGTGCGTCGCAACCCAGATCTGCCGTGCCCTGTGCATATGCGCAGCACAAGCCATGCCCCAACGTCACGCCCTGATGCTCTGGTGTGGGAAACCGGCAGTCAGTTGATCTTCAGGCTCCTACTACCGAGCACTGAAAGCTGTGCTCCCGCGTAGCAGGCTTTCTCACTGGCGCAAAGGAGAAAGTATCGTACCTGCCAGGTCCTTCCTGCTGTCTCGGCAGTAAAGAAAAGAAGAGGAGCATGCACATGTTATGAGAAAGAGACGAACACCCCCCCCCCCGGGACCACCCCCCTCCCCCCCCCAAAAAAAGAAGAAATATTTGAAGAGGTGCTGTGTTGCTTTGGTGGGAGCTGTTATACTTGGTAACAAAGGAGGTTGTTATTTTATTTAAAAATTTTCGTTTTTCTTTTTTGTTCTTCCATTTTATTTTCCCCTTTCTTCGTTGTGTTAGATCAGACGGATGGGAGATGAGGGGGGCTTGGGGGTATGAAGGGAGGGAGACGCGCGGCCGGAGGAATGGCCTCGATAAGACGCGCGTTGCTATGAGTACAACTCGAAGGTTTTCAAGTAAAAGAGAATGGGCTTCTGCACGGTGCACTGATCAAAAGATTGGCAAACAAACCAGTGTGAAGTTGTGCAAGTTGACAACTTTTTATGATACTCAAATTCGAGTTAGGGTCAAGGAACGTCTTCGGAGACTTAAAAAGAAATACGTGTGGTCCACATGTGGACGCTTAAGGTTTTATTCTTCGCTTTTTCTCACGAGCGGGGGGTCGGTCCTGCTTTTGGCTTTGTAGGTTCTCCCGACTCCCAATTCGTGGTCAGCACAAACTCAAGAGGTCTAGTCAACTATTCCCTGCAGTATTGGCATACTTTCAAAAAAAAAACCTTTCCCCCCTATGTGCGGCGGGCTAAAGACATAGCGTTGCTAATGGGATGGCGACACCTGGCTGGCGACTTTTGGGCCTAGACTCCCCTGCATGTGGACCAACTTGTGGTAAGCACATGTGGAGGAAAAAATAAATCAAAATCCACGCCTCAACCCACCCGAATTCTCCTGCTGTAGGCTCGTGTACTCATCCTGCCATCTTTGCTCCAGTTCCTACTACTCCACGTGTGCAACGTGTGGATTTCCACACGTTAATTCTTTTGGACTTTTCCCCCCCACACGTGTGCTTCCACGTGTGGGTCCACAGGTACCACATACGGGTCTTCTAAAACTGAATTCGTCTTAAGGTTTGACGTAGTTGTGCCAGTTCATTTTACAGAGTGAAAATTCGCGTTGCAAGCCTTCGTCAAGTGGGCTCTGATTCTTGAAATAAGTAGAAAGTGAAAACACTGCAGCTGTACTTTTGAATTTTGATCGCCACCGACACCCTCTGGGTGCTCCCAGGTGACGCGCAATCGGGGGTTTGAAACGTGATGACTAATAACTGAAGCCCACGCCTACGCGGCGTTGACTGTGGATGGGCTTTGAAAGGGCTGCCTTGATGTTACTTTGGTCGAACTCACACTAACCTGAAACAATTATAGTCATCCCGTGGCCAATGCAGGCCATCGATACAGATATTCTGCATTCTAACAATAATAGTCTATCGCAGATTATCACCCCCGGCTCAAAAAGCTCTCAAGGAGGAACGTGACGAGCGAACCATCGAATCGACATGATCTTCGCCCGTGAGGTACAAAACTGGTATAATTTGCAATCAACGTGACAAGTGCGCAAAGCCAGAAATGTTGGTACGGCCTCTGGTCATTGACCAGCACCCCGTGTGTAGGTGAAGAGGGTAAAAGGAGGGGGGGGCTGTCGGAGTACTCAAAGAGGAAGAAACGGAGGAAACAGACGAAAGGGAAGGTTTGACGCAACGCTCGATCGCCCGCGAAGCGAGCAAGCGCTTTCGGTGCTGCCGTCGATCCTGAGGGGACGAACAGTTTGGTGTCTTGCAATTCTTTTATGTTTTCTTCCTTTTGTGCCGGGTCGGTCGGCGCTCCCGCTAGCCTCCAGAAAATGCCAGAGGAACTCCTAAATCCTCGGTCGGTCGCGCGCCGAGAATTTCTTTTGCCGCGTGTCATTGAAGGGGGTGTCTTTTGGCATCGGCGGCTTGCTGCTTACCCGAGACGCGCACTACTTCTTAAGGGGACTGCGCGCGACTTATAGCGCGGGGAAGAGCGAGCCAATAGCAGGTCTGTGATGCTCCTAAAATGTCCTAGGCTGCACGCGCACTACACTGACGCATTAAACGAGTTTGAGAGCCGACACACAGCAGGCAGCCGAGCCACTCTTTGCATGCCAGCCCCTGGCTGAGCACTAATGGGACCATACGAGCCGTCCGTTTCTCCGCAAGCGTTCTTGCAGATTTTCTTCTTTGTTTGCGTTTTCCCCCCCGTCGGGGAATTCTCCCACCGTACCTCCTAGCTGCGGGGGAACGTGGGGTCGCCCTGGAATTTGCTCTTTTCTGGAGCACCGGTGTGTAGCTCTGCGGGCTTGTGTTGAGTTCTTGAGCTGAAAATGCGGGCTCGACGAGCCGTGTGAGCGTCGCATTACGCTCCCGCTGGCATCCGGAAAATGTCAGAGGAATCCTAACAATTCCGCGGTCGGTTGAGCGTCAGGAACTTCTTACTGTTTGGCTGGGAGGCTTCCTAGGGGAACAAGAGACGCAGCTTCTGACACAGGCAGCCGCGAGTTACTGCGCTGTCTACCCCTTTTGCATGATGCCGGACCAACGGACGAAGTAAATACTGACGCCCCTCTACGCTTTAAGCTCCAGCATGCATCGATCCTATGCACCGTGTCTCCACACATTAGAGGCGCGGCTGGACGAGCTGTTCACGATCCACCTCGGTTTTTGGCCGTCGATGACGTCGCCAGTGCGATCCTTTCCGTATGCACATGCCACTGCTTCACGGGTGACAAAGCAGGCATCCTCGACAGGGGAGACGCGAAATGCGAAGCGATCGAGGAAGTCCGCCTATCGAAGCGAGCAGACTAGACATTCGACTTAGGGATGCCCAGCCTGACTCTTCCCCATCGACCCCCATGGACCCCCAGGGATGCCCCAGCAACAGCCAAAACGGCCGCGCCGCGAAAGCGAGCGGAAACTAAACTTGACCTGAAAATGACCAGGTTGACCTCATCCTCATCGTCGTTGACTCTCACATCATAAAGTAACACTAGCCCGTGAACAGCGCTCGCTTGCCTTCATGGCACTTGCACTTTGCAGAACTCAATGCTTCACGGGTGACGCGGTGACTGGGCATTTGCTTCGCTGCCTGTGATTTCCGTACCGTGCTGCCATCCCTAGCTGTGGGTAGCCGTTTCTCAGGCTCCCTCTCCGGAATCGAACCCTGATTTCCCGTTGCCCGTTGCAGCAGCCGCAGGGCTGGTCTGCAGCTTCTGCTTGAGGCAGGCGCGCGGTTTCACCAGGGGGCACATTTTGCATGGGCAAGGGGGCCATCGAGCATCGGCCGTTGAAGATCGACGCGCTAAACTTCAGCCTTTCACTCAGCGCGAACTGGACCGACCCGGAACTGGCCCGCGCGATAACGGGTCTCGCTGCTGACGCAGCTGCTATCAGGGCATTGTTCGACGGCCTCGAAATGAAGCGCAGTCGCTCCATCGGCATTTCATCCGTCTTGGCATCGCCGCAAGGGATATACTCGTGTTGTTGGCTTTGCGTGTGCTGCCGAACAACCCCACCGCTCATGCTCGGAAATCTTGAGCCTGGCGGAGAAATACTCGAGGGGCTGCCTTGTGCTTACTTCGAAGGAGGCTAGAGGGGGAGAAACAATACAACTACAAAATGGGTCTTTTTTGTTGAACGCTTACGCCCGCCACTAAACCCAGATTCACCTGTGTTTCGTGTGGGCTACAGCACATTACCTCCTTTGATCTTTTGCAGCTGGCAGCCTCCTCAAGTATTTCCTACAAAGCAGGTGCTTATACAAAAAAAAAAAAAAAACAGTTGCTGTGCCGTACTACCCGCAGCGCCCGCCGCGAAGCCCAGCCTCGCTTCCGATGGGAGGGGAAGGTGCACGATTGCACAAGCTGTTGGCAGTCGTGGACTAATCCGAAACTGGTCCACCCACACTCAGCCGCTCCGTTCCGCTGTTTTTTTATCGCCGGCGGCAAAATATTCGCGTTGCCAGGGGGCACCCTTTGCATGTGCGGACGACGCGTCTTTTGTGTCGTCGAACATCCAGCGGCTCTCAGCGGGGATGCAGAAAATTTGAGCCTGGCGGAGGAAAAAACAGTTAATTGTGCCGTATTGACCGCAGCGCCCGACGCGAAGCCCAGCCTCGCGCTTCCGATGGGAGGGTAAGGTGCTCGATTGCACAAGCTGTTGGCAGTCCGTGGGCTAATCCGAAACTGGTCCACCCACAGTCAGCCGCTCCGTTCCGCTGCTTTTATAGCCGGCGGCGAAACTTTCGTGTTGTCAGGGGGCACATTTTGCATGCGCGGACGACGCGTCTTTGTGTCGTCGAACATCCAGCGGCTCCCAGCGGGGATGCTGTGCCGGAAGAATAGGGCCAGGCGGAGGAGACACAAACGGCGCGGCTGGCCAAGCCGCGCCGCTGCTCACGAAGCCCCGGGGTCTCACTTTCCGATGGGCGGCAGGCGCGCGATTTCGCCAGGGGCACATTTTGCATGCGCGGACGACGCGTCTTTGTCGTAACATCCAGCGGCTCCCAGCGGGGATGCTGTGCCGGAAGAATAGGGCCAGGCGGACGAGACACAAGCGGCGCGGCTGGCCAAGCCGCGCCGCTGCTCACGAAGCCCCGGGGTCTCACTTTCCGATGGGCGGCAGGCGCGCGATTTCGCCAGGGGGCATCAGCCGTTGGCAGTACTGGACGAATTGCTCATGGTCGACCCACAGGCGCCACTTGAAGTCCCGCATAAACAACGACTCGAGTTGGTTCATTTGGTCCGTCGTGACACCGCCGACGACGGCGAAGTTCTTGTTGCTGAGCGACCGCAGCTCGTGCACCTTCGACGCTACGCGGACGCTCGTGAAGAACAGTTTGAATACGTTGAGTTGAGACAAGATGAGGCCCTCCAGGATGAGACGGTCGATGTAAATGCAGGCCATGAGAAGGGTGGTCGGGCTGATGTAAGTGTAGTCGCAGATTCGCCAGAGGTAGTCTTCGAGCTGGATGTCGGGAACCGTGCTCGTATCGTACGAAACGAACTTGTTCTCTTCGCTCTGTGTGTACAGGTGAATACAGATGAATTGTTTGTGCGATTTGACCAGCACGCGTTCCGGTTAAACCGCTGCCGACATCTTTTTAGCTGCAACAAGTATGCACACTGGGAAACGCAGGAATACTGCCGACAACGAAGAGGCGGCATGTGGTGTTCAATAAACTGAGAAGTTCCTCTGGTTTGTGTCGGTTCACGGCTCACTCGGGAGACAGTCTGGCTCATAGATTGGATTGAACTTTTGGGGCAAGGCACATACCATGACGCTCTTACGCCTGGACGCGAGGGTGTGGGAGACGATGACTGCGTTCAGCGCATCGCAGAGACTCGGCACGATCTGCTCGAACTCGGGCTGGTATTTGTCGAGGAGGTAATCGAGCTCGTTCTTGTCTGCGGGAGTTGGGGATGAAATCTTAGTTGAGCTGCTTCGGCAGAACGGAGCTGCTACTAGGGGGGGGAGTGCACGTGCTCGGAACAGTTTTGTGATAATCACCACTCTGGTCTCATCTGCACCATGTTTCGGTCCTTTCAGTCATAGACACACAAGCCGGGCCATCATCAGCGCGTAACCTGAGTGTCTGCAGACAGAATAGCAGTGCGGGTTTTCATGGGAGGTGTAGGTAGAACAACACTACGCAGCCTTGCGAGCTTGTAGTATGGTGCTTGCAGGGCTAGGCTATTCACTCAAGATAGCCAGCTTCTAAGCGGTCAGGATTTGAATCTCCGTCCGTCCAAAGTCAGACTAAAAGACAGTAAACAGAAAGGCAAAGGCGACCCAAAGTACAAAGAACGGTCACACTGACCCACCCCCCGTGTGTTTTCGTAGCAGACTCTACTTTGCAATAAAAGTGTACCTTTGATGACATCGAGGTGCGTGTTCGTGGGTGTCAGCATGAACAGTCTGCGTTTTTCAGCAGAGTCGAGGATCTGTAAACAGTTTCGTGTGTTTTAGACGGTTTGAAGTCTCCGGCTGACTGTTGAGACGGGGTGGGGAAATGTTAGGGGCCAACGTTTTAGGCCGATTGCCTCACATGCATGCTGAAATAGCCTCAAGTCTTCTTGGGAGAAGATTGGAAAAAAAGGGAGTGCATGACTTGTTCTGGTAGAGATGAAACCATGAGGTGGCCCTTTTCCTTTTTTCACTGGGGGCCTTTGTCTGCTGTCAACAAGGTTCGGGCTCGTCTGTGCCCCCGCAAGTTTCTCTTTTCGAGAACAAACAAGCGGTTATAAAAAGGGTGCGCACTGTGACGAAGTACTGCATAGGTGACTACAAACACAGAAAGAAGAAGAAGTTCGCTCCGGCAAGCAAAGCTTGAACCAGAATCCTTATGGCGACAGCACCGTCTGTCTTGTGGAATAACAGACGCTGTGTCCAGGCAAGCACCAAGGTGCGCTATGCTTTGATGGTTTCGAACGGCAAGCAAAGCTTGAACCAGAGTCCTTATGGCGACAGCACCGTCTGTCTTGCGGAATAACAGACGCTGTGTCCAGGCAGGCACCAAGGTGCGCTATGCTTTGATGGTTTCGTTCAGAAAGTTGGCGGCCACTTGACCCGCCGACTCGCTGCTACTATGCTCGTGTAGCAAGCTTGAGGAAAGGAGAGGCGCCGCTACTCGCGACCCACCCGTGCGCGCTTGCCAGATCCAGCTGCGGCCCCGATGTGTGTGTGTGACAATAGTTCGGTCGCAAGGCTGACAAAAAGTTGATGGCATACGTGCTGGTCGCTTTTCGATATCTTTTGGCTCGATCCCTTGTGCGTTGCGACAGGGTAGAACAGGTTGTCGTAGATGGTGGCACGTCGCGTCTTGTGTTGCTGGTGCGCTTCGGGGGTCGGCTGTTGGGCAATTTGTTTGTGCGAATACATGCCCAGGCACAGGAGCGATGCCCACGTAAGAGCCAATTCCGGCATCATGCAGAAACAGGAAATGAAGAAATCGTAGCTGATTGACCCGACATGATACAGTGATTTCCAGGAGTTAGCAGTGGAAAAGACAGGTTGGACAATGGTTTGGCAGCCTCCGTGTAACAAAATCACAACAGTGGTGCGACAGCGTATTGCCGCGAGGGGTCACGGTAACACAACAATAGCAACTACAGCGCTACAACAACAACAATCACTTCAGTGACGACTGTGTGAAACCACGGTGCGTCATGACATCACGACCGTACAACAGCAATGCAACTCAGCGTCAGCGGAGGGATGCTACCCGATCACCGCAAAAGTGTTGAGACAGTGCATAACTCTTGCATGATAAGCTGTCACGGGAGGCGCGTTGTGGCGCTGGTGTCTCGTGTCATGTGTATGGGTAACTACTGCTGATTGGTCGTGAGTCCGTGGGGTGCCATACCGACGAGGATTGAGGCGCCAGGCCCTTGGGGCTGCTCGGAGGTTTAGAAGTTTTTTCCTCGTGCGTCGGCGAGCCTTCGGACTTCCTCCTGCGGTTGAAGATGCCCGACATGTTGACAGCAATCTCTCAGCAAAAAACGAAGACGAGATCAGGCGCCAATGGCCGGGATCGGGATCGGGGGGCCGGCTTGCAAACAGTGGCACCTTTTTTGTGTGTGGGACTTTTCTTCCACCCCGCTCCCCCCTCACCGCGTAGCTTCCGTTCTGGTGTTTCTTCCTTCCTCTTCCCCGCCCCCTTAGTGTGGGTGGTGTGCTCTGGACCCGTTTTTACGTGGTGCGTGTGTGTGTGTGTGTGTGTGTGTGTGTGTGTGTGTGTGTGTGTGTGTGTGTGTGTGTGTGTGTGTGTGTGTGTGTGTGTGTGTGTGTGTGTGTGTGTGTGTGTGTGTGTGTGTGTGTGTGTGTGTGTGTGTGTGTGTGTGTGTGTGTGTGTGTGTGTGTGGGTGGGTGGGTGGGTGGGTGATCAGTGATGGGTAACCCCTGAGCGGAGTCTAGCCCAGTTACGCAATGCGCTCCCGATTGCACCTGCCGCCCGCTCTGGTGGTTGCGACGTACACGGATTGCAGCCTTGTCTGGTATTGGCTTCCTTCTGCGTGATTTGCATGCTGCTGACTACAGCAGGTGTCCGGGGGGTATTCGCCTTCTCGTACACGTAGAGCAGCGCGGGGCGTCATGCTTTGTACATTTTAACCCAACTCCGACCAACCGGACATATATGTCCGGTTAAATCTGGATTTTTCTGTAGGGGTGCTCAGGAGGCGCCAAAAAATTCCCAAAAATATGGAATTCACCCATTTCGAGCAAATCTTTTCATTGCCGCCCTCGAATGTCAAAAATTCGTCAGCAATGACGATTGAAACCAAGTGGCGAGATTGGGGAAACCCCCGGAAAACCGGCTTTTTCAATGCCTTGTCATCAACAGTCGAAACAATCCAGGAACTTGGGCAGTGAAAAGTACAAAATGTCTGGAAGGAAGCGGGCGGCCACGGATATGGAGAGTGTGGGGTCGACAGAAGAAGAGGACAACGAGGAAGCAGAAGAGGTGGAAGAGGAAGAGGACGAGGAAGAAGAAGAGGATGAAGAAGAGGAAGAGGATGACGATGACGACAACAACAGGTCGGGAAGGACAGTGCGCGAACAAGTGCATCATCTCGACGCCACCGCGCTTGGGCGGGTGACAGTGGTCGACTCTTGCGGGAACTGGGACAGGCAACGGTCGCGACGTGAGTTCGGCGGTATCCGGGGTGTGACACTGCAGCTGCGTGACGAGCAGAGCGGGGTGGAGTGCGGGTACATCGCACTCATGCGAGCGATGGAGGGAAGTTTTGCGATGCCATCGGCATTGAACATTCTCAGCTTCGCCCGCGAACATTTCGACGTGCGTTGCAGGAGTGTGGCACGCTTACCGGAGCTGGACACTTATCAGGTATCGAGCTTCTGCCTCCAACACGGTATCGGATTCCAGCCCAATCCGGAGACAGTGTACACAGCGCTGTACAACTGGGCCGTGCTGAGAGGAACCGGCTCAGTCGAGCGAGGCGAAGACCGACCCCACCCGGCCAACGTCGTGTTCCTGGCCAACCCGCGGGTTCAGAGCGGTGATCTCGGCCACTTTATGAACATTTTTTTTGGCGAGCCACCAAAAGAACAGGCGCCGAAGTCCTCCGCAAAGCCTGCACCGAAGCGCCCCGGCCGGCCACCAAAAGAACAGGCGCCGAAGCCCTCCGCAAAGCCTGCACCGAAGCGCCCCGGCCGACCACGAAAAGGACCGGCACAGAAGCCCCCCGCAAACCCAGCACCGCGAGGCCGCCCACCGAATACTGAGAGCGCTGCGGTCAAGGCAGCAGGTGCAGCGATCAAGTCCTTGTCGTGGAGCAGCAAAGTCGAGCCCAACCTCGAATTCCCTTTCAACGCCAAGAAGACCGGACCGAATCCGTCCTACGACCTTGATGAGGATTCCTCCCCCACTGACATCTTCAGATGCATGTTCACCGACCTGGTGGTCACCCAGATCATTGGGCACATGAGTGTGTATGCTGCAGGGAAAGAGGGTATCTCGTACGAAGCACCCGATATTGCGGAATTTCTTCGCTGGTGTGCTGTCACATACGCGATGGGGTTGTCCGTGAAACAGGATCTCTACTCGTACTGGTCCGTGGACCCTATCGAACAATGCGCGTTTTTTTCTGAAACCATGTCCAGGAAAAGGTGGCACGATATTCACAGGACGCTGCACTTCACAGACCCCCTCAGTGGAAAGAAGGAACACCCGGACCGACTCATCAAGATAAGAGATATTTTCCAGCTTGTGTCTCTCCAATGGCGGGATGTCTATGCTCCCGATAAAGAACTTAGCTTTGATGAGTCGATCATCAAGTACAAAGGTCGTGTCAGCTTCAAGCAATACATGCCCATGAAACGGCATCGATTCGGTTTGAAGTGTTTTGTTCTGGCTGAGTCACAGACTGGTTACACATTGGTATCGTCAGTGTATACCGGTAAGATTGACACGGATACTAACCCTGGCCCCGTGAACGTTGGTGAGCGTGAACTTCTTGCAGCTGCGGCTCTGTATGCATACTCAGGAAGGCACATGTACATGGACAACTACTACACAAGCATTCCCCTCATGCTAAAATTATACACCTTGGGATTCCACGCGGCCGGAACTGTCCGCAAAAATCGGAACGGGATCCCACTTTTTAGCAAGTCCCAAAAGAAGCGCGGCCGCCCATCCCAAGCGGATAAGGCTGCGGCCCCGAAACGCGGCCATTGCCAGTATCGCCAAAGTTCGCCGATCACGTTCTTGGAGTGGGTTGACAAGCGTGAAGTCCGCATGTTGTCAACACTCCCCATTGGAACAACAATGACCGAGCTTGAGCGTCGCTGCAAGGGGGGAAAGCGGTTGAAGGTCAGTAAGCCAGACATCGTGGTTGCTTACAACAAACACATGGGGGGGGTAGATCGCTGCGACCAGTACCTTGCCCGGGCGACACGATTCATGCAGGGCAAACGATGGTATATGAAAGTCTTCTTTTATTTGCTCGAAGTGTCTGCGTTGAACAGTTTTATCTTGTACAAGCGTCTTGGTAAGAATCGCGGGTCCTTACCCTTCAAGGACTTCAGAAAAGAGCTCATCCGCGGGTTACTTGCTGACAACCGCAGTACTGAGGACTTCAGCCCCGGAACGCGCACACCTCGGGCTAGCGACCACCCGTCGCGCCTGGATGGCAAGTTCCATGCCATTCTGGAAACAGACACCCGCGTTGCGTGCAAATGCCATGTTCGTTTGGTCAAGACGAAATATGTCTGCAAAACATGTGGCGTGGCTCTGTGTCCCGCTCCGTGTTTTACCCGGTTTCACACCCTCAAGAACCACCATTACTACGAGCCGGAAACTCCTGGGACCCAGCGCTTGAAGAAACGAGGCGGCCGCCCTTGCAAGCAGGGGCGCCCTCCCACACTCAAAGGAGTGCGTCTGACGTATACCGAGTCTACTGATGAAAGTGACTGCAGTGGCCAGTAGTTGCGTGAACTGCCCACCTGCCCCGTACCTCAATTTCCTGCGTCTTGCCCGTTATCTCGCCATCACTCCAACCCCCTACCCCCGGAACGCACGCAAAATGATGTCTGCCGCCTTTCTTCTTCTCTTTTGCTCAAGCCCAACCTAGGAAGGAAATCTAAACCACGCGAGAAAACAAAAGATTGTCAAGGTTGCGGTGAAACGTTGTCGACGAATTAGAGACGGTCATAAGCGAGAAGACGATGACAGACTAGTGCAACATCATGTCAAAATTTCGCCTTCCAAGGGCGGCAATGGAAAGATATGCTTCGAAATCGCAAAATTCCAGCCCCAGAATGCCCAAAAGAGCGAAGGCACTCGATAAAAATGAAAAATAGGAAAAAGTGGAAATTAACCTGTAGGTGCTTGGTCGGAGTTGGGTTAAGGTCGAATTGACATCCCGCCTCGTTGGCGGGTGAGATCATTGACTGGGAGGAGGGTTTTCTCGTCCCCTTCCCTTCCACGCTGCTGTGTGTCTGTGGGTGGGATATACCCTCCAGAATCCGTATGCTGAGGCCAAGTTGGGCCGAATCCACCCGGCAAGCCTTCTCCCGTGCATATTTCTAGTCGTCTTCCCTTCCACGCTGCTGTGTGTCTGTGGGTGGGATATACCCTCCAGAATCCGTATTCTGAAGCCAAGTTGGGCCGAATCCACCCGGCAAGCCTTCTCCCGAGCATAGAGCCCCGTTAATTCTGGGCTGAGGTCCTGCGGGTTACATGGAGCCGTTCCGCAATTATTCTCACTCGGAGCGGCTGGGGAACCGCTGGACAACGCAACGCCGCCAGCAACAGCGCCGGATGCTCAATTGCCCCGACGACTTCGAATCCATCGCTATTCCTTGCAGCTTTTTTGGCTTCTCGAGCAGAAGCCGCGAAGACGTCATTGAAGGGCGTCCGCGGCCAGGCATATTAGTACGGGCAAGCCAAAAGACACATTTTTTTCAGGAGAAACTGATCGGGCAGGTTGACGCTTACACAAGCCCTGCTCACAGTCCAGAGGAGCAAAGCATATAATATTTATGTTGGTTTGGCGGGACAGTCACAAGAACCTCTCGCAAAAGGCACCGCCGGGACGCGAGCCGAAAGTGGCAAGCGGCAGCTCCGACCCCAGGTGACGCTCGAGAGCCCGGTTTGATTCTGGTGTGCGAATGTCGAAAGCTCTGCCGGTCGGGTTGGCTTGCGCAAGGTAGTGAGCCAACGCCAGCCGTGCAACTCGCCGCCACAGCTTCCGTGTGCTGCGGTTCACACAAAAACGCAGCTCAGGGGGTGCACCAAGAGAACGCAAAAAGGGTCGAAGACGTTTCGTCTTCACTTTATGGTTTCCTTTTTGTTTTCACTTTCGAACGGATTCCGGGTCCGATCCCGGATAGCGGATAAAGGGGAGGGTGCGGGACACCTTGTTTGGAACGATCCGAGAGGAAAATAAAAAAGAGAGAAAGAGCAAGAGGGGGACGAGCTGGAGTGCGAGGACCATCACTATTCAAGTCGGCACCCGTGCCTCTCTCAATCTCAATACGGATCAGGGAGTTGTTGAAAGGCTTCGCGGTCTTCCTCTGTTTGCCACGAGCCGGTCCACCCCCATTTCCTGAAACTGCATCGCATTGTCTGCCGGTGCGTCACGTTGCACCACGGTCTACCCGGTCCATTCCATTTCTCTGAAGCTGCGCAGAATTGACTTCCTCGTTGAATCCGAGAGCATGTGGTGCGGGTAGGCACGGTTGGCGGTGATCTCCGTCGGTTGGGTAGAGTTGAACGAACGGTACCAACGGGAAAAAGGTGAGGAATTCCTCATGAGGAATTCCTCGCACGTTTTCGTTAGCGGGAGCACTGGGCACTCCCGGAGGGGGAAAAGCACCTCCCCGTAGATAGCCTTGCGCTGCAGACGAATGTGTATGCCAAGGTATTGAGCGTGTGGCTTGGAGACCCCCAACGCCCACCAGGTGCGGCGGTCGATCCTTTTGTACGTTGGCAGCTTTTCTCTACCAACAGTTGCTTGATTCTCTTTCTTTTGTGTTTTTCGACAACCCCGTACGGGCGACCTTTTGCTTGCTTTTTTTTCTTTTTAACATCAACAACATGAGAAGGCCACGCATCGACATCGGGGGATGTGGGGAAGGCTCATTGAGGCCAAAATTGACACACGAACAAAGTCGACGACGGGAGGGAATGAGTACAGCAACCTGGCGGGTATTTTGCTTTTTTTTTTCTAGTTTCTGTTTCCTCTTTCAGGGGGACTTTAGCTCTTTGTCTGACCAAGCATAAAAGCCGGTTTCAGCCAAAACCCCGGTTTTGGGGCTCTGTGGTGCCTGTGGGTGTCTGAGTCCTGGAACCGTCGCCCCGCGCACGCAAACAAGGGGACGGAGGGGGGGTGGTGAGATATAAGCTTGCGGTATTGGTGTGCTCACTATCAAACTACGGAGATGGTAAGTGAAAAGCTTCGAATTGCAGCGACACACCGTGACGCGCCATGTACCTGCAGTACAGTTCAGTACAGGGGCCACTTGAAATCATAATTTATAAATTATTTTTATTTTTTGAAAAACCGAAACCGAAAAAACCCGGTTTCTGAAACCGGGAAACCGGGTTTACAAAGTCCCCTGCCTCTTTATAGAGTTGTAACCCCACCCCTCTGCCCAAGGACGTGCACAGTGGACCGGTCAGTTGGAAAGGCAGGTCAAGGAGCCTTGCCAATGACAGCTTCGCACGGCCGGTCCACTGCGAAAAGTAGCAGGGAGGGGGATGGGATGCAGCTGCGATCTCTCGATTGCAGTTCTGTCGGGCGTGCGGCCTATGATTTGTTTCTTCCTTTTTCTACACTAATGACACGCATTTGAACCACTATGCCACGCATCGACTAAACCCCTTGGCGCTTTATTTTTCTCTTTATTTTCTTTACTTTATTGAGGTCAGTTTCCCCACTTTTTGCCGTAAGGATCCACCGGCTATTTTTTCAGTGCCGTGGCACTGCTGCAGAAGACTGGCGCACGGCGGGATCCTGCTGTAAATTATTCTCTTGTGTTTCCGACGATCCCGTGGGACGTACAGTTTTTTTTTTTTTTTTTGATTTCATTCTTTTTTTTTTTTTTTTGGTGCCGGCATGACTCAACAGGCGCTCGCCGCCCGGAATAGCACGCTCTTGTTTTATTGATTTTGTACTTTTTTCTGGATTCCTGTTCGGTCTACAAAGGGTTGGCTGCAAAGAATACTCGGAGAGACTGTCCGGACTAGTGAACAAGAGATGGGGAGGGAAAGGAGGACGACCCGAGCGCCACTCATCAAAGCTAGTTGGTAATGTCGTCACGGGCTTGTGGTGTTCGAAAGCCGATGCAAACCCGTCTACCCCTCATGTGATCCCGATGCGTCGCGCTCTAGACACAGACGAAAGAGATGTTCTTCATTATATGTGATTCTTCGCTTCTTACAAGAGGGCTGCTGCAGTCTTGGCAGCACGAATCGAAGAGGTTCAAGGCCAGGGGAAGGCAAGGGGAATCGGGGTAGACCGACCCACTCCAGACGAGACGATAGAGTGGGCTGGATCAATCCCGGATAAAACAAGCATGCTTGAACTGTGTTTTGCGTACCCTACTTGCGAGATTGCGCTTATGCTTTTACCAGGTTCAGGAGCAATGTTGCCTCCCCCAGGTATTTGCAATTCCCGGCCACCTCGAGCTATCTACAAAGCAGGTGCTTTCTCTAAAAAGTGCTCGTCGCTCGCGCAATCGCGGCTGATGCAAAGCTTCTGCCGACGCTGATAATGGGGAAAGATATTTGTTTCGTCGAACGCCTGATCGTTCTGTGTAGCTAATTTCAGGACGAATTTTGTTTGTGCGCACTTGGAACTCACCTGCTATAGGTTCATGTAGTACGCTGCCAACTACTAATTTTAGTACCCACAAAACAGCAGCGTTTGCAGTGACGAGCTTCTCGTATCCTCCAACGGATCATGTTTGATAAACCTGCAAGAGTAGAAGAGTGGAAAACTTACAGTTTTTCGCCGACCACACTACCCTGAACCTGAACACTGGACGTGGTTTCGGGTGGCAATTGATCATGATCATGAGGGTCTACTCGGGCGGGTTCCGTTTCCTCACACACTGCCTGACGAGAAATTAAAAAAGAAAAGCGCACGGCTCGCGGCAAAAAGGGCAGGGCTGTGCAATTTGAAAGGAAGCGAGCAACGCACACAGAACGGATTGAGGTCTGCCGCAATCGACTGAGGGAGTTGATGCACCACGAAAAGTCGATTAGAGAACTTCACACAGCCTTCAGGGTGTGGTTGGTTCAAAGAAAATTCAAGTTTTCCACGACTCGGTTTCGCTTCGCAAGGCATACGTTGGTCTCCACCACCCCCTAGCGTAAGATGGCTGGAAACGTTTGAGGGAAAGTTTGCTGTGTAGGCAGTAGCGGAGGGGAGGCTTCCTATGAGGCAGAGCTCTGGAGACCGTCTGAACGACTTTTCCACTGCTCCCTTCGTGCCATGCAACAAGAGCGTCTGTTTCAAAAATACTCGAGGAACTGCCTTGTGCTTATTTCGACAGAAGAGGGGGAGAAAACAATACAACTACAATGTGGGTCTTTTTACCACAAAACCCAGATTTGCCTGTGTTTCTTGTGGGCTACAGCACATTTACCTTCTTTGAGATTGGACTCCTGTTGATTAGAAGTTTAGAGTCATCGGCATGCTGATGAGTACTGCACTATTACCCCACCTTTGAGAACTCGCAACTGGCAGTTTCCTCAAGCACGTGCGGATACGGAAGAAAAGGGCTTCGGGCGCAGACTAAGTAAATATTCCCCGGGACCGCTTCCTCATTGCAAGAAACGCGTGTCGTGCGAAAACTGCTCCATATTTCCTTTCCTGGGAAGACGTTCACACTTCGCAGTGCAAACGCATCATGCTTTCGCATGATTCAAATACGCACAGGTTTGAGGAGGGATACGTGAAGCCATTTGTTCTCGTACCAGACAGGGAGGCGGATTTTGGCCGTCGGCCATTTGCAGCGAGAAGACAACCCGAGGAAACAGAGGGCGTGTTGTTTCTTCCTTTCTCCTTTTCCCTTGGCTCCGTCGGGCTGGCTTCTTTTTGTCATAAGGACGGTCGTCCCGACCGTGGAGCACATTTTTTTTTTTGCTACTTCTCGGCCCATTTCTGGCATTGCTCCACGGAATAGCCTTCAGAACACGATTCTAAACGCATGGCTGGGGTTCCTTTCTATTTTCAGCTAGCCTCTTCACTCTGGTTCGCTAAGTCGCACGGGCTGAAGCGGCCACACGAACGCAAGAAGATCTGAATGGATGCTTGCTGCAATGATAAGGAGGGGAGAAGAAACCTTCGCGGGGGGTGCCGCTTCAGTACATGCACAAAGGCAGGCCGGCGCGCGCGTGGAGAGTGTATTGCAGGAGCTGTACCCATTGGTAGGTCGCCGACGCTGGTGGACAGCCCACTTGCTCCGGGATAACACTGACGTTCATCGCAAGTCTGCTGCGCTTGCAAGACGTCGTTCGCGTAAAAAGACCAGTCCAAGTTGACTGTCCAACCCCGCTCACGCCAATTCTACTCGGAGGCGCCGCTTGGTGCCGAAGAGCGGGACAATCTTCGCGGAGGACGAGGAATGCCGAGCGGTGAAGGCTGGGGACGAGGCGCATCCTGCGGCATGTCGGCGGCATTGATCTGTCGGATGAATCAGCCTCAAAAACTCCCCGAGACGCCTCCTCACCCGAAGGGCTTCAGGGCGGATTGGATGGTGGCACCATCGACGGCAAGGCTGATGTGCTCCTTCAAGAGTGCACTGCGCTTGCGGAGCTCAACGGCGAGCTGTGTCACGGGCAAGCCTTGCTGCAGCTCTTCGTCTTGGCTCAGGGAGAGCAGCAGGGTGATGACACTGCGCTGCAGATGCAATGGGACGTCTTCGGCCTTTGCCGAGGACAGTCCTGCCAGAGCATCGTCGAGTGTAGCGATGACGGACGCTGGATGCTCGACGATAGACCGACGAAGTTCCGCGCTCGTCTCTGCTTCCTGTGAGCAGCAATGTTTTCTAAGCTGGCAGACTCATTTTTTGGTCGTCGAACGCTCCTTTTCGGAAACCGGCTAAGATAAGCAGAATGAAGGTATCATTTTAGGCCGGAAGGCTCGCGCAGCAAAAATTGCACTCTCTTGTGAAACTTGTGAAAAAAGATTCTGCTTTTTCGGCAAGTACGGTGTGATGAATAAGAAATGCACTGTAGCGCGAACGTGTGGCAAGGACACTATACGAGATGACAAGCACTACTTAGACAGGGGCAAAGCCACACCTGGCGGGCCGCGAGCGCCACGAGTCCAAGCAAGCAGCCAAGCGACAGCGGATGCCGTTCCAAAGCAGGAGTCGCCTGCGCGAGCACGTCCAACAGGCTGATGCGTGGAGTGTCGTCCAGAGAGCCGAGCGAAGGAACGAGGTCGATGTTGCCGTCGACAAGCTCTCCGGAGTGTCTTGGCGGTCGTGCAGTGGTGCTCCGACAGAGCTCCTGTGGGCGCGTCGACTCTGTGAACAGCGCTCCACACTCCTGGCATTGCATCACCCCCGGACCGACCATCGAGGGCACCTGTGCGTGTGGGAGTGGATGTGTTGTTGTTTTCGTTGCGAATGCAGTGCAGTGCGTTGTAGGAAAACCCGCAGGATTGTTAGTACTCAAAAAATTAGCATGGCGGTTTCTTTTGTTTGTGCGCACTAGCGGAACTCACTTGCTTTGGTTCATGTAGTACCGCTGCCTACTAATTTTTTGACCAGATAATTTTTAGTACCAACATGCATTGTTGTCTTCCACTTCACAGTAGAAAGATCAATGTCGTCACGATGTACGGCGGGCATTTTCACTTACGTCCCTTTTTGTTTGTGCGCACTTCCTTCAAACCTGTTCTGTTCATCTAACGGGAGTGAGGACAGTACGCTGCCATCGATCTGTTTTTGTTCTTGACAAATTGCATTTTTTTTTTTTTTGTTAGACACAAAAAGAGTGCGCTTTTATTCTAGAAGGGAGAAGGGGGTCGACCATGCTTTGGATATGTGACTCCTGCACTCGTCAGCACAAACTCAAGATGTCGACTCGAATATTCCCCATGCAGGATTTTGCATGCTTTCGATGCGTTTGTTAGTACGTGCCGGGGAAAAACCTTCGTGTCGTGTTCTGGCGCTACTTGTCTCTCGTGTATGTTTCATGTTAGCATCAAGTCTTCTTCGCGGGAACGCAGAGTCTTGTTTTCTTTTGTTTCATTTCCACTTTTTCTTCTTCTTTCTTTACCAAGGCAATTTGGACTTTTTGGCGGCGTAGAGTAGTTCTCCTTTCTCTATGCCGCCCGGGGGAAAATCTTAGTTTAATGTATAGGCAGAGCACTATGGTTGATGCCAGCTAAGGGGAGGGATTAACTTAGTAGTGAGTGAACGTGGTAGTTTAGGTAATCTTCTCCCAAAGACGCTGCCAGCGTTCTCTTTCGGGCTTACAATTCGAGTGTTAATACGAAAAGCTGATACCTCCAAGGAACGATCGAAAGGCGAAGCATCGTTCGCAAGGCCGCTGAGGAGCACATCTTCGGTTACCAGCGCGCCGTGCCTCGAAGACGATGCTGCCACGAACGCCAGCTGCACAGCCGCCCTCGCAACTTCCGATGCAGCCGAAGCTTGGTTCTCCCCGTTTTCCCCGCCGCCCCCCGACTGGCCCGGGGTGGCCGACCGGAGCCCGGCCGCCCAAAGCAGGGTGAACAGCGCCAGCTTCGCTGCGTAGAGCAGCTCCTCGCTGGCGACAGACGACGGGATAGCACCGGCGAGGATGCGTTGGAGGGGCAGCAGGGTCTGTGGGGTTTGGACAGGGGCGCTGGCGGACAGGTGGAGGAGGCAGGCCTGGGCCAGCTCGACGCGGGTCCGCGACACCGGCGCGGCCTCGGCGATTGCGACCAGGTCGTCGTCGCTCGTTTGGTTCACCGCGCACGCCCTGTACACCGTGTGCAAAGCCTCCCCTGCAATCGCGACGCTATGCCGGTATCTTCTGGCCACCGCCAGCACACCGTGAACCACGTCCTTCGCCTTCACAACCTCTCCAGGCGACCATTTAGCAATCTCCCTTAGAACCGACAACAGCTTTTCAACCACGAGATCGCTGTCGACCCCGTGCACGTCGCTCGTTCCGTCTTCCAGGAGTCCTTTGACGACCTTCCACAGACCCGATGCGATCAGAACCTTCACGAACCTCCCCACGAAAGAAAGCTGGAGCCCGTGCCGAGTCTCCGGCGGCTTGAGGTGGACGAGCAGCGCTCTGCAGGTGGAGACCATCAGCTCCTCTTCGCGCATCGAGAACAGCAGCGGCAGGTCGACGCCCGTTTTGACCACCCGGTTCGTCGGCTCGCTCGTCAGCACCGAGATCGCGTCGGCGACCTTGTTCGCGTCTCTGCGGGACCCGGCCCTCCCCGCCTTCTTCTCGCCGGCGTGGGCGGCGGCCAGCGCGGCCGCGGCGGAGGCTGCGGCGGCAGCGTCCGCCGCCCGTCTGCCTTCTTCCCGGCGGGTCCTGGCTTGCACGATCGCGCGGTGCTCGAGACGGTCGGCGGACGACGCGACTAGGACTTGGTACTCGGTCCACCCCTCGCCGGAGAAAGACCCGGCTTCGACGATCTCGACGCCGGCTTTGTGGGGCCGGCCGGCGTCGGGCTTCGCCGCGAGCGACGCCAGGCACGAGGGGGGGGAAAGCTGCGCGGGCGCGGCGGCGCCGCCGCCGCCGCCGGCGCGGAGCGCCTTCAAAATGGCGCGAATTTCGGTCCCGCACGCCTTGAACCGCACCAGCGCGTGCAGACGGGCTCCGGCGACCGACGGCAGCCCGGTTGCTGCCGCGGCCGGCGGCTGCTGCGCGCCCTTCGCCGCGGCGCCGTGGTCGCGGCGGAACTTGCGGCTGGCGTCGGAGACGAAGTGCGAGGCGACGTTCGCGTTGCCCTCGACGTCGACGCGCTCCGGGAGCAGCAGCCGCAGGTCCTGCTCGGTGAACGAGGCGCACACCGTGGGATACACCCGGATCGCCAAGCAGTCGTCTCTGCTGATTCGTCCGCTGTCTGCGCCTGAGGATCGTGTTTGGGTCGGCTGAAAGAGTGCAGCGCCTCTTTTCCGAGACTAGAGGTAGGATGATAGCTCGAGCCACCCCTACTTTTACGGGGGGCGCAAGTGCAAACCGACGTTCGCATCCAAGCTCCCGACCAAGAGCATCATGTGGTAGACGACGTGTTTCTGATGCGAGGTGTGCTCGGTACTTTTCAGGCGGGTTGCTGGGGACTCGTCTGCTTGGACCTAGCCGTACGTGGGCCGCCTTTGGTAAATCGGAAGTGCATTCGTGCGCTGACGGAGCAATCAGCAGGGGTCATGCGTGGGCAATGATGGCAACGGACGAGAACTGGTTGCCATCGAAGCGGACAAAAGAGTAGCGATTGGCGACGACTTCGGCGACAAGAAATTCGGCGATGGGTCGAGAGCTTGGACGAAAAGGTGACTAAAAAAGGTGGTAAAACGAGAGAGAGAGAGAGTTTGAATAGAGCATCTATTTGGTATCGGAAAGTAGGTGCGAGATCAGGCAAACCTTGTGCGCTAGCTTCGTTTAACCGTGAATCTAATAATCAGGGCTTACCCCACATTCTCGCTTTCATTTCACAAACGAGAGAGAGAGAACACATAACACAAGTCAATGGGTGTGGGTCTCAGGTGGGCCAGGCTAAATTCGGGGTGGCTCCCTTTTTTGGGAGGGACAGGGACGTTGGCCACGCCCTAGCAGTCCCAGGGCCTCTCCCCACCCGTCTTCGCTGGCATCGCTACCGCGCTGACAATTTCGAGAGAGAGAGAGAGAGAGAGAGAACACATAAAGCAAGTCAAAGGGTGCGGGCCTCCACCGTCAGGTGGGCCCCCACCGTCAGGTGGGCAGGCTGGTTTCGGGGTGGCTCCCTGGAGGGGACAGGGGCGGGGTTGTCACGCCTTAGCAGTCCCAGGGCCTATCCCCACCCACCTGTATGTGTTCTCGTGGTCACCGCTACCGCGTTGACCTTTCCCGAGAGAGAGAACACAAAGCAAAAAAGAGATTCCGTGTCGGGGGCTGGCTAGTCTCGGACCGGGTTTCCTGGGGGGGACAGGGGCGGGTTTGTCACGCCTTAGCAGTCAGGACCCGGTCCCACCTTCCTGTCATTTTTTTCGTGTTCTCGTTGTCATCGCTATCGCGCTGACTTCCCGAGAGAGAAAGAGAGCAAAACGGGACGTACCTGGCAGGCGCAGCGCCTGCCTCCCCTGCGCGGAGACGGCGCACGACGCCGGCAGCCCGGCGCCGAAGAGGTGGCACGAAAGCTCGAGGCCGGCAGGGCACCGGACGGGGTTCAGCAGCTTCTTCGCGTTGGTCGCGTCGGCCCGCAGCTGCCGCAGCGCGGCGGGGTGGTGCCACGACAGCCGCGACGGCGTGTCGTAGAAGACGTCGAGAACTGGCAAAATGCGCGACTCCGTCACGCTGGGCCGGGCCTGCGGCGCGGCCTGGGTCAGCGCCCGGAGGGCGAACTCGGAGACGTCGGAGGCCGTGGCGTCCGAGTAAGCCGGGATGGAGACCAGCAGCCACCCGTGGGCCGGCTCGGCCGCGACCTTGGGCGCCGCCTTCGGCTGGCGGGCTGCCTCTTTTTCGGCCGCCCACGCCTCCGGCGCCTTGCAGAGGCTCGAGCACAGCACCGTCTCGCCGACCAGGCAGCCGTTCGTTCGCTCGCTCTGCACGAGGAACGCGGACCGCTTTTTCTTCGCCCGCCGCGCCACGTACCGCGCGAGCGCCGCGAACCCCACGGTCGCCCGCTCCGCCGGGATGGCCAGCGGGCCTTCCGGCTCCTGCGCTTGGCCGGTCAACCCGGCTTCTACCAGCAGGGTGCCTAGCCCGTGGGCGTAGCCACCGTACTCGGCCTTCACGTGCTCCTGGGAAGTCGTTTCGAAGGAGAAGAACCCGGGGGTGCCGCGCCAAGGCGCCGCATCGACCGCGAAGACACGGTGCACTCCGATGGACGGAGGGCCCTTTGGGATGATCGCGTCGGAAAGCGCACTCAGGGTGAGGGCCTCCGCGTCCGTCGGGTCTGGCGGTGTGTCGTCGAGGATGAGGTACGGCGAGGGGGCGAGCGGCGGGGGGTTGGATAGGTAAAGGAGCTGTTCAGTGAAGTAGGACGACAGGAGGCGGTACATGTTCGCGCCGAGGGTCGCAGTGGCGTCGCGGGCGAGCGACTCCTCTTGGATGAGGGCGGCCTGGTCGTTGGCGTGGAGCAGCTGCATTTCGGTGGACGGGTGCCGGTCCTTCTTGTGGTGCTTCTTCAACTTCCCCGCGCCGCCAGACCCAGGCACCAACCGCGGGTTGACGACGGTCGGACTCTGCAGCCTCGGGTTGCTGTGGATCGACTTCAGCGAGCCCCCGCTTCCCCTGTGGCCCTTCCGCTTGACCCGGTCTTGGAGCTCCTTCGTCAGAATTGCGCTCCGCGCGTCGCTTTCTTCTTCGCCCGTTTCTTCGCGGACGATCGACTCTTCCTCGAGCAGCCACAGCAGCCGGGAGCACACGAACCCGGAATTCTCCTCACGCCGGCCGCCAGACCGGGCGGCGATGTATACTACCCACATCGAGTCCTCTGCGGTCGCTTCGCTCACTTTTTCGATGAGCCGCGCCCGCGTCGGCTGCAGCCGCGGGTCCGGGGAGGCGGAGTGCATGAAGATGACGTCGAAGCCGATCTTCCGGAGGATGGCCGCCACGCGTAGCGCGTTGTCCATCAGCTCGTAGCTGGCGCCCAGCCGCCGGTCGCCGGACCGCCAGCTGGCGACCACCAGCGCCCGCTTCCGCTCCTTCAGCCGCGCGGACGGGTACTTCGCGAGGAGCAGCCGCGCCTGCGCCCGCCGCGTCGTCAGGTACAGCAGCTGCCGCTTCAAGTTGCGGCTGACGCACTTGGCGCGCACCTGGCGGGATTGTGTCGTTAAATCAATAAAGTATGGCGCTTTGTGTTGCTTTTTTTGTTTAGCGTGCCCACAGGCGGAACTCGCACTGCCAACTGCCACGTTGGCGAGGGTGAGAAAGACGGTTTATTTCTTTGGAAATCGTGAGTGGCTCTTAGACAAGATCCATTGACCGAACATCATCCCATTTCATTGAGCCTTGCGACTCAAAACCAGAAGATATGTGATGCTCGTTCTCGGACCCGGGATTTCCAAATAGGCAAGCGCTTCGTTTTGTTTGTGCGTGCCGGTTGATCATTTTGCCACACTTATATTTAATCTGTGTCATGTTCAGGTCAGGAATTCTGATCAACCCCAAAACACGCTGCCTACGTCTTTTTTAGCCTGCACAATACATTGAAGGGCAACCCGCAAGATTGTTGAGGTACTGAGTCGTTCCTACATGAAATTCTTTTTTTCGCGCGTACCTGCGCTGCCAGCTTCGCGAGAGATTCGAGAGCTTGTCGGCGCGACGTTTCGGCGACGGTGTCGAGGATGCACTCCGAGTGGCTCAGCTCGACGGCCGACAGCTTCTTTTGCAGGGCGGTGGCGTGGAAGAGGTACAGGTGGGACCACCCGTGGTGATCGAGGACCCCGTAGCGCTTGAGGATCCGCGTGGTCAGAGACGACGTCCAGCACTCCTTTTCGGCAAGGGAGGGGTCGTCCATCAGCGACCGCAGGTACAGCATGGGGAAGGACCCGACGGCGGCCAAGCAGGCCTCTACCGCGAACGAGCCCTTGTTGAGGCACGCCGACATCCGGGCCTTCGCGCCGATGTTGGTGGAGGCGGCGTACCAGCGCTTGTTGCCGGCGTCGTACACGGCCGAGTCGGGCTGCTGGATGCCGCTCAGGTCGACGAACGTCGTCATCGAGTCGCCGACGCTGAAAATCCAGATGTGGTGCCCTTTGCTCAGCCGGGCGCCGGCGGCGGGGTCTTGGAACGACCGCTTCCTCGGCTTGCTTCTGGCGGAGCTCGCGTCGCCCGCTTCGGACGGAAACTCTTCGTCTTCGATGCTGGTCGGGGTCGCGATGATCTGCACCGACTTCCGAGACGGGCTCCTGGCGTCGCCGTTGCTGTCGGCGGACCCGCTTTCGAAGTCGGGCGGAGAGCTGCCGGCGCCGAACGACGACTTCAGCGCGCTGGCGCCCGTCGGGCTCCCGGCGCCGCCACGCGGCGGCGGCTCGACGGCCGCGAGCGTCCGCTTGAAGAACTCCTGGAGCTGCTCCGCCGACGAGAACGTCTCCCACACGCTGTCCGGCAGGCTTTCGCACGAGATCGACACCCCTTCGACCGTTTCGACCCCCGCCCGGGCCTGGTCGGCGCCCTGTTTAGCGTTATTTGCCATACGTTTTGGGTTAAGAATGCGTTGTTGGTACTAAAGATTCGTAGTTGGCAGCGTAAAAGGGGGGGTCGAATAATAACACTGTGTTATTATTCAATTTGTCGAATAATAAAAAAAGTTCCGGGTAGCCGAACAGTAGCAGGATCAAATAGTGGTAGTGTTTTTAGACAACCAGACGTGTGTCAAATAACTGTTATTATTCGACCCCCCCCCTTTACTACATGAAACTTACTAAAGCAGGTGAGTTCCGCTGGCGCGCACGAGATCGACACCCCTTCGACCGTTTCGACCCCCGCCCGGGCCTCGTCGGCGCCCTGTTTAGCGTTATTTGCCATACATTTTTGGGTTAAGAATGCGTTGTTGGTACTAAAGATTCGTAGTTGGCAGCGTAAAGGGGGGGGTCGAATAATAACACTGTGCTATTATTCAATTTGTCGAAAAATACTCGAGGGACTGCCTTGTGCTCATTTCGAAGGAGGCTAGAGGGGGAGAAAACAATACAACTACAAAGTGGGTCTTTTTTGTTGAACGCTTACGCCCGCCACTAAACCCAGGGTTACCTGTGTTTCGTGTGGGCTACAGCACATTTACCTCCTTTGATCTATCGCAACTGGCAGTCTCCTCAAGCATTTCCTACAAAGCAGGTGCTTATACAATAATAAAAAAACGATGACCGCGTCGCTTCCGCTGATCCTCCAAGCAAAAGCCGAGATCAGGTTGGCCGCTGCAAAGAAGGCATCGCTTCCGGCGTCAGTCGAGGCTGTGGTTGATGAGCGGGCTACGACTCTATATGACTGCCTTGTCCGAGACCTCGATGCGCCGCAAGATGCAGAGGTGAGAAGTGATCTTGCGGTAATCGCACTGGAGATAGCTTGTTCGCGCTTCGACGACGGCCGTGGGATGCCTACCAAGGAGGACGTAATCGGGCTCCGAGAAGCGATGAAGGCGTGGGGATGCGGTGATGTAGAGATGCTGTCCAGAGCGGACATACCCGCTCCTCAACTGCTAGACGGGGGCATGAAGAGGGAGTTCGTCGGCGAGGTGAGATCCTTTTCAACAAAGATTTTTCGAGGAGTGCAGACAGCGCCGACGAACACTAGCGAGAAACAGCCGAGGGCCGTCGTCAACGTCCAATTGAAGCTGAGAGAACTCGGTCTGGAGGGTATTCCCAACGCTCATCCCTGACAGAGAATTGGTCAAGGCGGTATCGATGAAGCTTGAGGAAGGGATCAAGCTACCCCTAGACTTCTCGACGAAGAAGGCTCCCCTGATGTCGGACCGTGACTCGCTTGACTTCGCTTATCAGTCGAAATCAAAGACCATGCGGAATGACGTATTACAACAGGTCAGGGATACCTCAGGAATGGGTGCCTCCCTCGCCCATGAAGACATTCTTCTAAGACAGACTGCTGCTCTAGAGGCAGAGGCTCCCACAATCACTCCACACCCTTCTTAGGGCACGACTAGTAATAGCGCTGTTGATCTGTGGGGCAATACCAGAGAAGCTGCGCCTGCGCTTTGTAGTCCTTGTGATGAGCACCGTGCCCCGCATTGGATCCTCAACGCAGAGCACGGGCGATTACCCAGTAGCGCTGGCATACGAAGAACGAGTCTTTGCGCAGTGCTCCGAATTCTCCCGTGATGCGTCGATCGGCGATGCATTGGATAAATTCCTGTCCGAGACCGACGGCAACCTGATCAGGATTGCGCTCACAAGGATAGAGAAGGAACGAGCTCGCTATCGGGTAACCCCATCGCCTGAGATGGCGAGACCCTGTGCCCCACAACCGTACGAAAACAGCAGATTCCGCCCATAAAACAACGGGCTGAAACGTTCACCAGCGCACACGCCGAGGGCGGGCAGGCCGACCCCAGCAGCTAAGCGCCGGATGCAGCAGCACGGACCGCAGAACGGCGGGGGACAGCAGAAGTGACTACAAAGTCCGACCGTCACAAGAAGCCAGAAGCCCCACGTCGATCTGCAACAGAAGCTTTGGCTGCGGTGCAGAGAGATTCCACAGAGAGAGGAAGGACGGGATGATTCGTTCGTGTACAACCCCCTGCGGAAGCAGAGGGGTATTGCCCACGATTTTCAGGCTGGATCCTGTGAAGACCACGTGGCCCTCGCATCTCGCCTGCGAGAAAGAATGGATACGTCGAGCATCCTGGACCCCGACCTTCGCCTTACGATTCGACAGTACGCCTCGATGACGTCATCGGAGGCGCGGGACTTCAGGAAGAGAGCGTTGGCTCACTGGAACGAACGCGCTATCGCGGCGAGGCGTCGTCCTAACTGGTCATCCTACTACGACCAATCGCATCCCGCCGACAGCCTAGCAGCACGAATCAACGTCCCACTGGTTGAAGAACTACTGGAGGAGGTAGGAGCAGCAAAGAAAGGGACGGAGAACGAATTCGTTCGGCGTTTGGGATTCGGATTCCCTGTGCTGGCATCCTATCCGAGGAAGGCGTGTTCGATGTAAACCCGACCGCTAAAACCGTCAGGAAAGACCCGATGACGGCCGAGTCTTCGCTAAGAACGAAGGCAGACCCGTTTTTACACAAACTGCGCCAAAGTTGCAAGGAAGACGACATGGACGAGATTCACGATCAACTACTCGGTGAAGTAGAGAAGTGCTGGCTCGAAGGTCCGTTCACGGTGAACAACCTGCCAGTGGACCGATTCGTTCCGATAAAGCGGTTCATCGTCGTGCAGGGAGAGAAACGCCGCGGCTGCGATGATGCTCGTCCGACGAATGCCGTGACGAGTATCCAGATGCCGATATCGCTCATGGGCATCAACAACGCGATGGCAACGGCAATAGAGTTGGGAAGGAACGGCGTCGCGGGAATATAGCAAGCGGTACTCGATCAATCCGATGCGTACAAGTCGCTCATCGTTGACCCTGCCCAGCGTAAATACGCGGTGATAATCGCATTGAACCCGATTAGCGGCGAACTGGACTACTTCCTGTCCAATGTCTTGTGCTCTGGGACCGAATCCGCGGTACTCAACTACAACTGCCTCTCCCTCTCCCGAGTCGTCTCTACCTAGCGAGAAGGATTCTGTGCATTCCGGCATCAGGATACTTCGACGACTTCCTCATGCAAGGTAGGGCTGAGGACATCGAGCAAATGGCCACCGACTTCCAGATTCTCTTCGGCGATATCGTTGGGCTGATATTCAAGGACACCAAGAAGCGCGTCGGCCCGTGTATCCCATACCTGGGCGTCCAGATCGACGTAAGACGACAAGGGCAGATCAGGCTGAGCTTGACTCCGGCGAGAGCGCAGCGATTGTTGACAGCACTCAGTGTCTTCCTCCAAGACGGAAAGATGACACCCCAGCAAAGCGGGGAAGCTGGCCGGACAACTTGGATTTGTGCAGCAGCAGATGGTCGGAGCAGTAGGAAGGGCCTACACCCATACGATACCGACAAGACAGCATTCGAAGTCCGGCAGGGACGACCTGGGCGAAACGCTACGGGCGGCACTGATACGGTGGCTGGATGCCCTCCGAATTTCCGACTTTGAGCGTGTCATCCACATTGAGCGGATCGGATTTGCTGTGCACCCTCTCATCATTTACACAGACGCGAGCCCGTACCAGCTTGGGTTCTGTGTGATTTACAAGGAACACAGGTTCTACGGCAGCGCAAATTCCGCCATCCCAAAAGGGGCGAACCGCGAGGTGTTTCTGGGCGATGCAGATCTGATCCAGTTCTTCGAGACAGAAGCAGTTCTAATGGCCCAAACTCTCGTACACAGAGCACACGGTCTGTTGTCAAAAATAGCACCAGACGCCGCGAGACGCGACATACCCGAATGGTATTTCGTAGATAACACCTGTACCCAGGGTACATTAGTGAATGGCCACTCTTCGAACGAGACACTCTCGGTCATGGCAGAAGTTTTCTGGGCCGAGGCCATTCGATATGGGTGTCCATCAGTTTGGCTAGAACGAGTAGAGTCGAAGATCAACCCGTCAGATCTTCCCTCGAGACAACATGGCACCATTCCGCGTCTTGAGAGCATCGGCTTCCGCCGAGTCGAAAATTGCTATAGCCCGTTGAGGGAGCTACTGAGCAGCTCGAGGGTGAGCACGAGATTTTCATCACTGTAGATAAGCCTGTTTACTTGCCACGAGCAGTGGCCCTCGCTTCCTCCCTCGTTGATCCTTGATGTTGATAACCAGAATGGAACTGCAAGGCAGTTCAACCTACACAGCTGCGTAGAGATCCGCGGCACCGCGAAGAAAAGACTGAGAGGGTACACTGAACCAACCCCCCACCCCACTACACAACTCCCCAGTTCACCTGGCCTCAGTCCCCCAGCTCGGGAGGACCGGAGGTGTCCCCTCCTTCGACAGATCCCGCTCGCATCCTTTCGTTCCTCGACGGAGACGACTTCAAACCGAGAAGCGCACACAAGGCAACCGGCTGCGATGGGGGTCCCAGCTTAGTCCGCCTTGGTTCCAGCGTTGGGTGAAGAACCTAGGCGGACGGCTCGGAGACCTCAAGGTCGGATGCGGGTTTCGCGTCGTGTGACAGGCACGTGACACCGCGCTCGCAGGCCTGCGTCGCGAAACCGATCCGATTTATTCCCATCGCAGACTTGAGGATACCCGTGAGGAATCAAAGAGCATCGCTCGAAACATAGAGGTTGTTCCTGAAATAAAAAGGGACTTTTAAATATATCGACACAGCGCGCAGGACAACACAAAGGAACGGCCCGTACCCTTGCGCAGCATGCACGGACGACGACCATTCTTGACAGTCTGGAAGGAGTGACGACCATTTGGATGAACGACACCAGTCGGACAAAGTGTTGGACGAGAGTTACGAGCACACTGCGCACAGGTAGAGTGACTTGAGGGGTCAGCGACGAACGCGAAATTTAAAGGATATTTTTATTATTCAGATAGTCAACCTCGGCAACTGGGCCAGGATGGCCGCCTCGCATCTACCACCTTTACAGGGTCGTATTTCTCCTCCCACCCACCCACACCCGGAGAAAGAAATCGGAGATGGAGGCGCCACAACGACCTCCCGTCGGGCCCAGTGGCCATACACCAGGGACAACGTCGCAGTAGGCGAATAAGTTGAACGCGAATGGCGTCTCAAGAAAGGAGAGGGCGTCGCACCATGCGAGACGGTACGCACAGCCCAAGGGCTGAACTACATAAACCCAGATCGGGGCGGTCCTCAGCATTCGAAGCCTGCCGGGCTTGGAACGCCACAAAGGTCGAGCTCTGAAGACGGCGACTATGCCGAAGAAAGCTTGCAAGCGTAATGCAGATGTTCCCGCATCGCCGATAGACGACTTGCCGCTGTTCCCACGACGTCATGTTGCTACTTCTTCCCGCCGCCTTCTCTTGGGTGAAGAACCTAGGCGGACGGCTCGGAGACCTCAAGATCGGATGCGGGTTTCGCGTCGTGCGACAGGCACGTGACACCGCGCTCGCAGGCCTGCGTCGCGAAACCGATCCGATTTATTCCCATCGCAGACTTGAGGATACCCGTGAGGAATCAAAGAGCATCGCTCGAAACATAGAGGTTGTTCCTGAAATAAAAGTTCCGGGTAGCCGAACAGTAGCAGGATCAAATAGTGGTAGTGTTTTTAGACAACCAGACGTGTGTCAAATAACTGTTATTATTCGACCCCCCCCCTTTACTACATGAAACTTACTAAAGCAGGTGAGTTCCGCTGGCGCGCACGAGATCGACACCCCTTCGACCGTTTCGACCCCCGCCCGGGCCTCGTCGGCGCCCTGTTTAGCGTTATTTGCCATACATTTTTGGGTTAAGAATGCGTTGTTGGTACTAAAGATTCGCAGTGGGCAGCGTACTATTCGGGGCCCCTCGGGTGGGGCGGGGCCCGGACGGGGGCATGAAATTACCAAAGCAGGTGAGTTCCGCTGGCGCGCACGAGATCAATACCCCTTCGACCGTTTCGACCCCCGCCCGGGCCTGGTCGGCGCCCTGTTTAGCGTTATTTGCCATGCGTTTTGGGTTAAGAATGCGTTGTTGGTACTAAAGATTCGTAGTTGGCAGCGTACTACATGAAGCTTACCAAAAGCAGGTGAGTTCCGCTAGCGCGCACGAGAAATACTCGAGGGACTGCCCTGTGCTCATTTCGACGGAGGCTAGAGGGGGAGAAAGCAATACAACTACAAAGTGGGTAGTTTTTTATTGAACGCTTACGCCGGCACTAAACCCAGATGACCTGTGTTTCGTGTGGGCTACAGCACATTTACCTGCCGATAGTGGGGAGTCATCGGCATGCTGACGGGTACCACACTGTTGAGAAACCCTTTGAGATTTTTCGCACTGGCAGTCTCCTGCCTGCAAAGCAGGTATACAACAAGAAAGCGCCACACCATTTTTTTTAGCGTTAACATTGCATCGTTGGTACTAAAAATTAGTAGTTGGCAGCGTACTAAAAGCAACTCACCAAATCAGGTGAAAAGCCGCTAGTGCGCACAAAACAAACGGAAGCGCCACACCATTTTTTTTAGCGTTAACATTGCATCGTTGGTACTAAAAATTAGTAGTTGGCAGCGTACTAAAAGCAACTCGCCAAATCAGGTGAAAAACCGCTAGTGCGCACAAAACAAACGGAAGCGCCACACCATTTTTTTTAGCGTTAACATTGCATCGTTGGTACTAAAAATTAGTAGTTGGCAGCGTACTAAAAGCAACTCGCCAAATCAGGTGAAAAGCCGCTAGTGCGCACAAAACAAACGGAAGCGCCATACTAATTTTTTCTTCTTGCCGTACGCCGAGCCGACGGGGTGCTTCGACGCGGTGACCGCCTGCAGCCGGTCGTCCAGCAGCGTGACGACCTCGTCGTGCGCCACGTCCGTCAGGATTTCGACGAAGTTCCCCGAAGATGCGACGGGGCCGGCCTCGATCGAGAGGCACGCGGCGCGGACCGCGTTGCTCCGCCACCGGGCCAGCTCGCGCTTGTCCTGCTGGCTTTTGAACGCGCCGTCCTGGTGCTCCGGCTCGGGCAGCGCCCCCCGGTACCACTCGGTCGCCGTTTTGTACACCGACCCCCGCCCGCCGGCCCGCGTGTGCGGGAAGATCGGCGTGTACGCCCCGTGGTGGATCCCCCGGACCTTCGTTGTCCCGAGGCCGCAGCCGTCCCCCGCGGCCGCCAATGGGCTTGCCGGGTCCGCAGCAGGGTCGTCGGCCTTGGGCAGGTCGTCTTTAAAGGGGTCGCCGGAGTCGAGGGCGAGCTTCGCGCCGGGGCCCTCGCAGAGCCCCCAGGAGGCGAAGATGCTCTGCGAGCCGGAGAGGATGACGTGCCGGAGCATGCCTTTAAAAGTGTCGCACAGCCTCCCCCGCCGGTTGTGCCCGCCGATGCAGAGGAAGTCGGTGAACGGCGCGAACGCGCTCGGCCCGGCGCGGGTCAAGAAGGCGACGTCTTGGAGGCAGCCGTCGATCTTGACGAAGCACGTGTTCGTCGACGCGTCAGCGACCTTCCACTGGACATGGTGCCACAGCCCGTCGGTGATCTCGCGCCCGCTCGGCGGGGCCCACCAGCACGTCATCTCGGCGCCGGTGGTGTCCCTTAGCGTGAAGGTGACCGCGTCCGGCCGTGTGTCGGGGCCGCTCGCGTTCAGCACGACGCCGACGGACATCTGCTTCTTCCTCGAGTCTGTCACCTGCAGGACAGCCATCCGCTCCTTCCGCTCGGTCGTCTTCAGCCAGAACTCGACGCTGAACGCGTTCATCCGCGCTCCGAACGAGCCGAGCGTCCCGACGTTGACGCAGTAGCAGCCGTTGAAGTACACCCCCGTCTGCGGGAAGACGTCGTGCGCCCAGTGGGTGCCGTGCGTGGTCCCGACGGCTCCCGTCACGGCCTCCTTCACGGTGGTGCCTGCAGGATTTTGTTTCTCTTTTTTCGAGGAACGTTCGCCGAATCACGCCGAGAAACAAAAACGGCTGTCCCGACAGCTGTGGATAGCAGCTACGGACGAAAACGCGGTGTGCTAACAACTGAACAATTGGAACAGCGAAGGAATGGGTGTCAGTCCGGCTTTCCATCTGCCTGTTCTGTTCCCTAGAACACCACAGGTGGCACATTCGCACACTTTCGCTTCGGCTAGCCAAGGTTGTGTGTGACCGACCAATCTCTCTTCTTTCTATGAGTTAGCAGGGCGGGAGGCGCGTCAAGCAGCGTGCTTGGACGTCGGACCGGTAGACTAGTCTTAAGCGATTTCATCGAGTTTCGAGTACGGACACCCCCCCAGATGGCTCTTACCCTGGATCGTCGGACCCTTGGTTCGCTGTGCGAAGACCTTCACAATTCGAATCCGGATACTCTCAAACACCTGTTGAACGCTTACGCCCGCCACTAAGTGCTAAAACAAAAAGAAATGCGTAGCGTTGGTTGGTTGGAAAAGAAGAGGCACCTTCGGACCTCCTGCCTTCTTCGATGCTCACGGCGAGCGGCATCCTGCTCAGGAGCCGCCTCGGCGTCGTGGACGAGTCTTGGAGGCTGAACTCGGCGATGGAGCCTTCGAAGAAGCTGCGCAGGTCGAGCTCCGCCCCTTCTTCGGGCGGCGCGGTGAGCATTTCTGCACCCAGCACGCCGAACGGGTGCCACTCGAGGAAGGAAAACGGCTCCTCGGAGAGCCCGTTGATGTACAGCTGCAGGGGAACGCCGTCGACCCGAATCTCGAGCTGGTTCTCCCTCGAGTTGATGCAGTGGCACGACACGTGGTGCCACTCGTCGTTGCAGAGGGACTCGAACAGCGCGTGGCCTTCCAGCGGCTTGTGCAGCGAGTCGCTGAGCGCGAACCGGACCACGCCCGGCGCGATCTCGTCCTCGCACGTCACGTTGAAGTGCACGGTCAGGCGGCAGCTGCCGGCCATGTCGGCGATGTCGACGACGGCCATTTTCTTCGTCTTCACGCCCGTCTTCACCCAAAACGCCGCGACGCACGTGCAGCCGGCCTCGTTCAGCCGCGGCAGCCGCGGCAGCCGCACGTGGGCCCTGTTCTCCGGCAAGAAGTTGAGGGCGAACCCCGATCCGCACCTGCCGCCGGACACGGGGACCCGCACCGGCTCGGCCTGCTCCCGGTCGCTCGACGCGTCGCCGGCGGCGGAGACAGCGTTCGGGCTCGCGTCGCCGCCGCCGTCCTTGCAGAGCCCGGGGGGCAGCGCGGCGCCGGGGAGCTTCAAGAGGACGGGCGACTGCGCGGAGCCATGCGGGGAGCCCGGGGGGCCGGGTTTTTTGGGGTTGTGCGCGCGGTGGGGCGAGTCGGGGGACCGGGCGCTGACGTTCGACCCGAGCCGGCCGCGGGGGCTGCGGGGCGCCGCGTCCGAGCGCGGGGAGAGCAGCGGCGACGACGTCGCAGCCCGCTGCGGGTGGTCGAGCGGGCTCGTGAGGAACAGCGCGCTGCCGCTGCGCGACGGCGGGCCGGCCCGCGCGGGCGGCGGCGCCGGCGAGCGGAGGTCGAAGAAGTCGTCGGACCGCTGCGCGGGCGACGCCGGCTGCGTACCGGCGTGAGCGGGCGGCGGCGAGACGAACTGCGTCTTCGCGCTCTTCGGCGTCAGCGCCGCCGGCGGCTGCGGCACGAGGATGATCCCGTCCCTTTCGAGCTCGGCGGTGCGCCGCTGGATCTCGTGCAGGTAGAGCGCGTGCCGCGTCTTCGACAGGATCGACGGGGGGTCCCCGCCGTTGGTCGCGCGGGCGTCGGGCGCCCGCTTCTTCGGGGACCCCGACAGCGGCGGGCGCGGCGTGAGGACCGCGCTGTTGATGATGTACGACGCGGAGTGCCGCGCCTTCCGCCGGGCCTCGTCGCGCTTCGCCTTCTCCTGCTCGCGCCGGTGCTCGGAGAGCTCCTTGTGGCGCTGGAGGCGCTCTTCCTCTTTTTTGGCCTTCGCGTCGCGTCCGCTGGTGTCGATGTGCGCCTTCGCCTTCGCGAGCACCATCGGGACGAGCAGGGAGAGAACTGTCGACTTCCCGGTGCCCGTGGTGCCATGGAAGATGACGGTGTTGTTGTGCCGCTCCTGGATGCGCTCCGCGATGGCCGCCGCGGTGTGCTGGAGGGTCGACCGCTTCGCAGCCTTCGCCGGGTCGCTGACGTCGACGTACCCGTCGACTTCCCAAGTCTTCACGTCCCCGCCGGGGTTGGTGCCCGGGCCGGCGGTCCTGCCGCCGCCGCCGCCGTCGTCGGCGCCGCCGCCGCCCTGGCACGGCAGCAGCAGCACCTTGCACCGCTCCTCGGCGACCTGCTGCACCGACGCGACGCGGAAGTCCTCCCGCTTCCCGATCCGGACGACGTCCTTTCCCTGCGCGCCGAAGCACAGCAGCCGGGGCATCGCCGGCGTCCACCCCCGCTGCCTCCCACCTTATGCTTTTGCGGCACACGTAGTAGTCCGGGGGGGAGGGGGGGTGTTGAGGGTCCTGGTGTTGTCGTGTAGCTTGAGTACGCCCTTTTCGGGTGCGACTCGGGCACACCCTCGTTCACTCCAGCGGCGCCGCTGTGTAGCGCGCCGCATGCATTTTTGCTGTGCAGGTTAAGCCGCTCCACCCTTATCCCCTCGAACGTGCGTCGCGTCGTTCGCGTTGCACACAGCAAATATCTTTTTTTTACTGCTGCGCTTTAGGGGCAGCAGCTGGATCTGGCCGAGGCCACTTCAGGACAGATCTGGCAGGTGAGCAGCGACACCTCGCAGACGCATAAAAGCGACAGCTCCGCCGTCGCAACGTGTAATGTGAGCTCCCTGGTGTGCTGGCGCCCTTTGAGTGGATGTTCGTTCTACCTCTCTTCGCTTGCTGATAAGGATGAAACGGTTTCTTCATCGATCGATCGCAATCGTACGAGTGGTGAAAGGCTCTGCTACTTCGAAGTTCAGACAAAGGAAAGCACCGGCATGTAATGGTGGAAAAACGTTAAGAACCAGGCACACAAAGGCTTTTGCCCTTCTAGGTAGGTACCCACAGCAACAAAATCGTAAGAGCCATCACGGTCTACTCTCAGCTCATGCCGATGTGCGCGCTGTTGCGAGCTGAAAATTCGTAAATTTTGTTTGGCGAATCTGATAATCCTGTATGGGCGTACCGATTTGGTGTGCCCAGTAGCCTGAACAACTCGGTGTGACGCACACTGCACGTCGCTGCAAACGTTCATCTGCATCTGAACGCCAACGCAGGCACACACAACTACGAACCTCCTCTGTCCCCAGGCAAACGAGCCTATGGACGATGGCATGGGGAACTCAGCCGTAGGCTACTTCTAAGTTACGCTGGACCAGCATTACCGCGGTTCAGCGTAACTTGGAGGTGCCCTACGGCTAGTTCCAAATGCCTGAACGATGACCAGTGTGGAGTCCAGGATGCGGACTTAGAGGAGTCTGTGCTTGCAGATGGAAATTGCCAACAGACTTACAGGGTGGCGAACACAGGCCTTTTGCCACAGATTTTCCCGTACGAAAGTTAGAAAAATAAGGGACCCCGATCAGGAAAGCCCCCCCAAAACCTCCCCCGGTACCCCTGAGGGTTTTGTACAAGCAAGTACCCAGGCAATGGCTTTCACAAACAAGTTTCCTTCACGGGAAGCATATACCAAAAATAAAAATGCCGCCTAGTCGTAGTTTCCGTCGCATACCCAGAACCTTTTTCCGCGTCGTAGTTTCCGTCAAGTGCGCACTGCCAATATTTAAAGAATATTCCGGTAAAATATTCTTTCGGGTTTTCCTCATTTTTAGACACACCGGGGGGTTTAGATGTTTTCGACACCGGGTTTAAAGTCCTCTGAACAAGCACCTGTTCCATCCGCTCGCACCACGAGAGACTGGTTCACAGGTTAGGCGTGGGGATGGGATCGGATGATCAAAGTGAGAAGAGACGAAAAAGAAGATAGTCGTAAGCGTGGCTTGACCTCGTGGGTTTGAAGCGCGTCGCGGCCTTACGACCGGGTCCCGTGTGCCCTGTTGTTCGGCTGGACTGTACAGTTAACTGCAGAAGTTGATTTCTTGTTGTTCGGGTTGTACGCGGTCGGATGGCCCGGAAGGAACCCGATAGATGCGCACCGTGTTGAATTCGAGAATCCTTTTTAAAGGATCACTCTGTTACAACCACTTTGCAAACTTCTGAGCTGGCAAACAACTCTCGGGTAAAAGCAAATAAACCCAACGAAGTGGTGCACAACCGCACCCCTCAGACAGCGGCAGGCAATTCGATGCAGTTCCAGGAGATAGGTAGGAGGAGGTGGACCGGCTCAGTACACGAGACCAACCTTCCCCTCGACGACAAAACGCACAAGACCGGAGAGGAGGAATGCGAGGGTAAGTTTGGTGTCGTGTCGATTCGACATGTTCGCGTTCTTTGAGTTGAAGAGGACGGAAGGGCGCAACCACCTTTCTTGGGCAGCGGTGCGACACAACCCAATTTGAAGCGCCGGATACTTTGTTGATCCCTGAAGTAGGGTCTTCGGAAGCAGAGTGTATTGCCGACTGATCAAGAAAATGGGTGCAAGTTCCTGGCGGCCGGTGGTGAGGCCTGTGGTGATGACAACACGAGGATGCAGCCCTGCTTTGGTGTGTCTCAGCCATCACGCGGCCTCAGATCGCCGCTCCCCCGGACCCGGAACCCCAATAACCCATTATGGAACAAAATACCGTGGCACGGGTGATCCGTGTTCGGAAAAAAATTGGACCGGAAAAAAATTGGACCGGAAAAATGTTTGGACCGGAAAAAAATTGGACTTTTCGGAGGTTCTGAAAAATTTGGACTTTTTTCGGGTTTTGTTTTTTCTTTGTGGTATTTCGAAGCCTGAACCAGGGAACCTCTGCCACTCGTTTCTTTGTCAATATGCTCCGGTCTTTCTGAGCATACAAGTATGCAGGCCGGAAACCGGCCGCACCGGAACGAGGGCACCGGTATTGTAAGCGAGGCAAATATGCGGTGTTTTTCTCGGGATAGCGGGGAAGCTTTTTGTTTGCAGTCAACGATGCACCCGCTTCTGTTGAGGTCATCGTAGTTGACAACGCCTATCCGGTTTCAGGGGTCGTGGAAGTTGACCCGGCGCTTTTTGACCCTTGCTACGACAACATTATGGAAAACTATGGAGGTGACGAAGACACTGATCAAAGCGAGTTGATACCTGAGGCGGAACTTTCAAACGTTCCTCTTGCGAAGATCAAATCGCAGAAGGTTGGTGAGCTTGACGTCACAGAAAGCATCCGGGCATTCCGCGATCGAAGGTGAGGGCAATAGTGACAGTAGCGATGATCAGATGGTGTACAATGAGGAGACGGAGACGAGAGCACCACCGATGCCAACAGCGGCGAGAATGTGCGTGTTGCCTCTTCTCTCACCGCTAAACCCTCGTCTCTCCTCAAGCTAGAATGCACTGAAGAAGGAAGCAAACGGACTGCACGTCGCGTTATTGGGCCAAGCCCGTCCAAGCAGGGACTGCACTGCAGCGGCTTCGACACACCAATCCAGAACACGGTCAGTACTCGTCGTTGTGCACATTGCGACGTGAATTTGAGTGGTGTTTGCGCTTCTGACAAGTTGGCAAACGACAATTAATTCTTCATACCTTAAATCCGCGTCGCAGTGCCCGCTAATTATTTCATAGGGTACGGTCACTGTTCAGTCTCAAAACTCATCATCCGCAACGACTGCTCTTTTGTCCACGGCTAGTTGACTCCGTTGGCTTCATTTCACAAGGCATCCAGTGAAACTGGTTTTGCCGGAAAAATATTTGGACCGGAAAAATGTTTGGACCGGAAAAATTTTGGACGTTTTGGGGGGCTGAAAAATATTTGGAACTTTTTTTGGTCCAACATTTTTCCGAACATGGTATATCAAAATCCACACGTGGTACCTGTGAATCCACACATGGAAGCACACGTGGGGGAAGAAGAAGAAAAAGGCCGCTCCTGGTCCCGGGACGTGACGGTCAACCACAGCTTGCAAAGCTTGAGTCGGAGGCAGCACACCCGTCCGCTCTGCCCTGCGGCTGACCGTCTCGACGAGCTTGTGTACAGCGCGAGCGCCAAGCCCCAAGGTGCGCCAAGCCTTGATGCTTTAGTTTGGGAAATCGGTAGCCACTTGACCCGTAGGCCCGTGGCTCTGCAGTACTGCCGAACACGTGAAGCTTGCTCCCGTGTAGCAGGCTTTCCCTGGTACCTACACGTGGGGGAAAAGTTTAAAAATATTAACGTGTTGAGATCCACACGGTCCACACGTGGATCGTATCTCTCGTGCATTATTAGCCAAGTGGCCCATTCTGTTGCTTTTCCGCTGGGCTCCTGATAGCGGACTCGCGCGCAAACAGACAGTATGACTGCTGTGTTGCGGGCTGCAAATTCATCCAAGATTTGTCTGTAGGTTACATCACTCTGTCCAAAAAATCGCGTGAGGTTGGCTCCGTAGCTTAGAATATGTCGTTCATCGCTAGCCGTCAGGACATGATCTGCACTTCCTCGGTGGTTGCAGCCTTCTACGGCACCCTCGTTGCGGGTTTTGAACGGCATGATGGCTCTACGGGTGAGTGCTCGGAGGAGGTCGTAGCTCCATGCAGGTTCCGCAATGTCCGCAGGGCTTATGCGCCTTTTTTTTTTGTCGTATAAGATCGCAGATCTTAGAAGACTAATACATATCACGAATACCTAACACTCGCACAAGGTAAAATACCCCCGTCGCTATCCTGAAAACATCGTAACTTGACCCCTCGCGTCGATTGTGACCAACACACCGAATCACTGCCTGACCTTTCTACTTTCGATTTATGCATCATACGCGACGGTGAAGACGAAGCAAGACGGAGCCAGTGTACGCAGTAGGAGGAGGATGTATTATAGGGTAAACAGTAAACTTGGGAAACGGCTCAAGTTTGCAATGCAAGCCCCTGATCAACATTGCGGTGTCAACACACGAAACGGCACGTCGCGTTGCCCGAGCCGAGAAGTGGTGTCAGACGTGCCGGGGCCGAACACAATAGGTTCGACCCGGTGTCCACCCCGCTTGCTGGCATTCCGACGAAATGCGGCGACGCTGCTGGAGGTTCTGCAAGCTTCTTCCCTTAATCAAAGATGAGCTCCGTGTTGCCGCAGAAGTCGATCAACCCTGTCCCGGAACCGTGGCCGATCTTTGTTGCGTCAATCGCGCGGGAGCCATACCGCGTCTGGCACCATTTCCAGAAGGTTTCCATCTCGCGGTTCATGTGAATGTCGTCCAGAATCAGTAGCCCTCCGTAGTGGTACTTGTCCAAGAACTGTGTGGGGAGGGAAATCTTAAAAAGGAGACGAAGAGACAGGGGGAGTTAGTCTCGCCTTAGCATCCCCAGTATGTGCTCGTGGTCACCACTACCGCGCTGACCTTTCCCGAGAGAGAGAGAGAGAGGGAGGTCTCGTTCGGACCTTTACTCTTGGGGCGATTACCGCAAAATCGATCGAGGGGAGCAAGGAAGAGGGGGAAATTGCCTGTGGTATTCTTCCAATTCCGAATCCTTAAGTCTCCGAATCGTCCTTGCTTCTGAAGCGAGTGGACTTCAAACACTCAGGGCCGAATTCACCGGGAGAACCATTACAACTCACACAAGTGGGTCTTACACGCATACGCCCGCCACGAAACCCAGATTTATCTGTGTTTCGTGTGGGCTGCAGCACATTGACCCCTTTGATTCGATGAGTACCACACTTTGAGATTTCGCAAATGGCAGTCTCCTCAAGTAGTTCCCACAGCACAGGTGCTTGTACAAAATACTCGAGGGACTGCCTTGTGCTCATTTCGAAGGAGGCTAGAGGGGGAGAAAACAATACAACTACAATGGTGTGGTCGGTATAGCCAGGGGGAACTACGGGGGAACTACGGGGAACTGACCTTGGGGTGTCTTTTTTTTTTTTTTTTGTAGTGGATTTTTTCAAACGCCACGCACCGGCGCCAAACCGGGAGCTTTGGAGTGAGCAAACCGGTTCCTCTTGCTTGGGCTTTCCACAGAAGGGCCAAGCCTTTTAAAAAATGGAGCCTTCGGGGTGTCGGGGGTGGTGCTTTCGTGACGCCGGGGCATGAAGGATTCGTTGGAAAGTAGACTCGAACGCTATCGCAGGACTCGCAGAAGTCGGTTGACTCACACTTGCAGGACCTAAGTAAATCTCGCTACCGGGCCCCCTTCAACGTTCCCCAAGAGGACTGTAGGAAAAGCACAGTTGCCACCATTGCGTGCTTGTACTGGTCCTTGAAAATAATCGCGTTATCGTGACGGATGGCAGAGGCCTGACCGATCGAGATCTGCAGAATATCTTGGACATCCCACAGATAAAATTGGCAGCACGCAATCAAGAGTCCGGTGATAGACGAAGATATGTGCTTGAGTCCAACTTGTCTGCATGGAAGGGAAGCTGATAAGAAGTTACTGTCTGCATGGAAGGGAAGCTGAGAAGAAGTTACTTCTTCATAAACTGCATGCCCTCACCCGAAGCATGCCATTCAAGGCTAATGTTGTTGTCGGCAAACTGCTCTACGATCTCTGGAATAGAAGGATGCAGAGCCCGAAGAACCCAAGGCTTTGCCGTGTCCGAAGTCTCCCTCTCGCCAGCGAAAGAAGCAAACAAGCCAGAGCCTCTCCTTGCGCGCCATTCCGACACTCCAATCCCTCTTGGGTTTGGGCAATGGCGTTTGCATCAGCTCCTCTACTCTGGGAGAAACCGGAAGCTCTCCGGAGATGGTACCTGCATTCCAACTCGTCCTCTTGGGAAAGGCCAGTCGACGGCTGTATGCAAGTGGGCGGAGGTCCTAGGACTGCGAAGGCGTGACTACCCCACAAGAAGGACTCGCTGTCTCTCTGTTCTGCCCCTGCCGCCATAGCCATCTTATCCTCGGCCAAGCACCAGTTTCTCCTCCTGCAACGCAACCTTGCCTTCAGCATGGCCATTATGACTGTAATTCTGGTTATAAACCTTGCTCCTCGCTCGGGTTGCCGTCTTCGACCGCGACCGCCTCTGATAGTTTGGGTTAGAATGCAAATAATCTGTGGCGATTTGCGTATCTCTTCGTACGTGATGTGTCATTCTTTCGCCTCTTTAGCTCGACTTGATCGTCGCGCTCAGGCGCGCGTTTGGTGCCTCGCTTCTTCTTCGATTGCTCGTCCAGGTTCATCGGTTGCTGCACCGGCGCTTTCACACGCCGCACTTCACTTTCTGGTGCTCGTGGCACACCCGCTCACCCCACTTCGTGTTCCGTAGCGTTGAACACCGCCCATCTCGCCGCACGCTCTGCCCTTCCACCTCCACACGTAGGGAAAAGATCCATCCGGCCGGGTTTCGAAGCGATCACGGGACCGCAGACCTTCGCGGCGGTCGGAGGAGAGAGGTGGTTCCAGGCGCTGCAGTATTGGCTGGATGGGATGTGCTGGTCGGTGGTGGGTGACGTCGCGATGGCAGAGCTCACCGTCGACTTTGAAGTGTGCACCAAACTAGATCTTCCGGGCAGTGTCGTAGCGACGACGGACGGGACACCGTTGAGCATGCGTGCGAGGGTACTCGCAAAACTGTTAAAAACCGTCAGGGATGCGCTGGAGCGAAACGGCGACGGACCGCTTCTGCCAGGCAGGAAACTGGAGAAGATAGGGTCGCTGAGAACGGTGGGAGCCCCGTCGTGCCTCACGGGGTACGAGATGAGGCCGATCTTCCGTGGTGGTACGGAGACGATGGAAGTGCTCGAGACACAGCTGACGACGGCACGAGTTCAGCGACGAGGCGTGGGGGCGCGGGGCCTCTGGTAGAACATTTCCTGCTCTCCTTACCGCAGCTGATCCTGTCACTACCTGTCAAACCGTGACTCGCAGTCTGTCCTTCCTTCTCATCCTATTCCTTCCTCTTCGGGGCACGCAGGCGTGCATGGCGGCGTGGTGTTCCACCTCCCGACCACCGCCCCGCAGCTCGGGTAGACATCGCCCGCGAAACCCAGTTCCGTGAGCGCGAGCGGCTCGGACTCGCGCATGGCTGCCCACAGGGCGGCAGCTTCGGTGAGGGCTGCCCACCGGATGGCGGCCCTCAGTTCCTCCTCCTTATGGCCGCTCTGCGCAAGTTGGGGCCGTAATACTGCACCTTTGTAGCTCTTCCGCCCAGGGCCGACTGCAGAAAGTGGTCGCCACAAAGGAATTACCCCCCGAAATTCACCGATTTTGGCCTGGACCAGGTGGCTTGTCTCCTGGGGTCTTTGATCTTGATACGCTCGAATTACCCGAAATTGTCCTTATTTTGTGACGAAAAAGTGCAAAGTAGCTTGGAAATGCTCTCCAGGACCCAAGGCTGCATACCTGAAGCACTCAGCAAAAAAACAAGAAACGAAAAAAAAAAAAAGACACCCCCCCCCCATGTTGAACTACGGGGGAACTACGGAACTGGCTCACCGACCACACCATACAAAGTGGGTCTTTTTTGTTGAACGCTTACGCCCGCCACTAAACCCAGATTTACCTGTGTTTCGTGTGGGCTACAGCACATTTACCTCCTTTGTTCTATCGCAACTGGCAGTCTCCTCAAGCATTTCCTACAAAGCAGGTGCTTATACAAAAAGAAAAAGTAAAGGACGCACCTTCATGAAGTCGTATTCGAAAGGGCGGGATTCCGGTAGGTGAAGCGTGTCGAGCAGCATCGCCCTCGACCCGAGAATCATTCTGCGCCACGCCGCGGACCCCGGCTTTGATTCATCGAGGATGAAGGACCGGATAAAGTGGATGTTCTGCGCTGTCATCTGTAAATCATCATTCGTGACCTCCTTGCTCGTGTGTGCGGATAGCGTCTTTTTCACGTGGCCAACGGTGTCCGCAACGTCTATGGAATACAGGCTACTGTAGATGCCGTCCGCAAAAGCGACGGCTGAAGCGCCTTCCCGAGTGCCGAGTTCAACGAACAGCTGACTGCCTTGCTGCTTGCTGAAGTCATTGGAGAGCCACCGCAGCAGGGGGTAGTGCTCTTTGCCCACAATGTTGAAGAGGTGCTTTCTTTTCATGTCGTCGACGTCTTTCTCACGGTGGCAGCAGATGTCGAGGTGGCGAAAGTCCCGCTTTCCGCTGTATTGCATCAGTTCCGACTTCCGGATGACAATCTTGTCCGCGGGCAGCCTGCTGCAGATCCGCAAGTCCTCCCGCACGGCTTCAGTGCTAAGCGGAGGCAACGATGATGCTGCTGCTTGCGTTGCTTCTGCTTGCGATGCTGCTGCTTGCGATTCATTGCTTGCTACGGGACGCGGTTCCGGAGTAGTAACCTTCGGGTCATCAGGGCAGGCAGGAGCTGTCGGGCACACACACACACTGCACGTGCTCGGCCGCATAGCGAACATAAGCAGTCCAGACGCTACCATTATCTCGACCAGGAGCCGAGCAGCCATCTTTAGAGGGAGGGGGGGCTCTTCTCTGTTGTGAGGCTGTTTTGCGCCGCGGTGTGAGCCGGTTCGGCGAGTACCAGATATTGCTGCTTGCTCAACTCAGGACAGCCAGCGTATCACGTAATACGTTAATGAGGTGGGATATATGTATCACGCTAGCTGGCATATGATACGTGATACCGGATTTTCATGATCCACGCGTTTCAGCCTGTAAAGACGTCACGGGCTGAGAATCCAGATTTGGACAAAGCATGCAGGGCAACAAACTACCCGAAGGCAGTTGATTTCTTTGGCCAAGGTTTCTCTGCCGGCGGAAGTTGTTTGGGTTAGCGTTTTTTTTTTTTTTTCCTTTTTGTCCACAGGGCTCTCGCGCTCCACCCCTAGAGGCCCAAAAAGGGGGTGATTTCGGGTCCCCCACAATCTCTACCAACGCTGCAGAGACCCGTATGAAGAAGCAAAAAAAGAAGAATACCGGAAAGAGAAGGCCATTGGGGCGTGGTGCGCTTGAAAGGACACCTTGAAAGCCCCCCTAGTTTGTATCACACAATGCCCCCTTGAATGCAGCCAAGTCGCAGAAGTCCACCTGGCGGTTTTGCAACGACTTGAACTTCTGAAGGACGCGTGTGGACTGGTCTGCGGTCAATGTCTCCTGCCCACAAGTGCACATCATGAGGATTGCTGATAGGCTCTTGTCGCTTAAGCTGTTGCGCAGGCTCGTCTTGATCAGTTTAAGACGGCTGAACACCCGCTCGCACTCAACAGACACCAAGGGTAAACAGAGGCCAATGAGCATTAGTTTTCGTAGGGTTGGGTACCGCAACTTCCCGGTAACGGTGTTTGCAAGGTTGAACAGAGTCTTGGAACCTGCGTCCTGACGTGCAGCGAAACTCATGTCACTGACGGCCTGTCGAAGCCCTGTCCACTCCCGCAGCACATCGTCACGTGTCAGCACGAGAAACGGCACATCACGCTTGGTGACTTTCGTGGTCGTCGAGGGGTCATCATTGTACACCACCTCTACATACCGCGAAGTAGACTCGTGGTTTCTTCTGCGAGGGACAAGCCTCTCCTCCAGGACGGGCTTCTCTGCATACGACAGGACCGATTCGCGTCCGTAGTGGTCGCACAGAGCACAGACTTCAACATCCCCGTAGGTCAGCTGCAATCTCTTATCGCTCGGGTGGTTCCGCACGTCGAAAATGCTGAACGAGTTGACGAACGTGCGGGATGCAAACCTGCGTTCGAGTTCAGCAACCACGTATGCCAGGTACGGCTTTCCGACCTCTTCGTGGAACTTGTCAAAGGTCGCTCTCCCGATGTAAGCGTCCCCCGTTGCCGATGCATACAGCTGCAAAAATCCGCTATAGTGGAGACTGCGGTGAGGAGCGTTGCTTCTGCTCCGGATGGAGCTGATTGTCAAGTCGATCCCTTTGACACAATCCATGATGTTGTAGTCCCGCGTTTGGAACGCAAGACTCAGCGCGCTGAGGTCGCTCAGAACATCGCTTCCGAGACAGAGGGAGGCAACAAACTGCACAGACATCAGGTGGACGTGTAGGAAGCGCGCTGTACTCAGCTCAGATGCAAGCTTCGCCAGTGCCCGAACAATAGCCGGATAAATGGTACGCACGGCATCTGTGCACGCAGTGAAAGCCAACCAGCGAGTTTCAGACGGTTCGACAATAGACCTTTGGGGTCCTTCGCAGCGGTCGGCGAGTTCCTCAAACGCACGGTCGATCTCACAAAGACGCTTTTGAGAGGCCGAGAAGAAGACCCACAGTTGGCGCAGCACCTGGAAGAACTGCTTCATCACTGGGATCGCAGTCGAGCTGTCGACACTCGCGAGTGAAAGCAGATGCGCGCAGCACCAGCTGAACAACGAAGAACAATTCGTCCTAGCGCGGAGGCGCTGCTGCGCTCCTAGATTGTCCGACGACATGCTTGTTGTGCCGTCAAGCGAGCACCCCACAAACGTGGTTTTCAGATTCTTGTTTTCTCCGTCGATTTGCAGTTCCTTGATCACAGCCTCAGCGTGCCCGCGTCCGGTCCGATCGTACAGGTTGGTCATGGACCAAAACCGCTCTGTGACCTCTCCCTGCTCGGTCACCATCCGAACGGTGACAGCAATTTTGTGCTCCCTGGAGATGTCGTCGCTTCCGTCTGCACAAACAGCCCAAAACGCAGCGTTGCTCAAGTGCATTGTGATGTCCTCTTTCAAGACTTCGCCAATGCAATGGAGAAGCTGGAGCAGAGCTTGAGCTGAGAGATACGTGATGTCCTGTTGCATCCACTTCATGAATGCGGAATCACCCATGCAGTGCGCATAGTGTTGCATAGCTGGGCGAAGGTGAGAGAGGGGGCGGTTGTGCGATAGCTCGAAGAACATAGAGTCGATGATTTTCTTGAGCTGGTCGGTGTTGTAGGTGCGACTCGTGTTGAGGTGTTCCAGGATGGCGGCAGGTGCACGACCGACGGATGTCGCGTGAATCTTCGACTTCGTGTGGTTCTGCAATGCAGCTTTCAACTTCCTGAGCTGAACAAAGCTCGTTTGCACGAAGATCTGGTTGGAATCCGACCATTGGCACAGCCCGCACCTCAGTCCATCACTGCGTATCTCCAGCCACGGATGGTTCCCTTGGTGTCGGAGCAGGGTTTGCTTCTTGACTTTGCCAGTTTTTCCCGATGAGCTCTGGAACTCCACAAACCCTAGCTGGTCTTCATCCGGACTTTCCTCGTCATCAGAAGCATCAACATCGTGCACGTCCGCATCCGCCTCTTGCGCATCTTCAACGATGATGGCTGGACGAACAACTGCAACACGTTCCCGTTGTGCTCTCACGAACGAATCGTTGCTGCTGCACGACTCTTCGTCTGACTCGTGCATCAAACGGTGCGGGTGGAAGACGATCCCAGCTTCGTCAGGCGGCTTCAGACGCGGAACTGCACCGGTAGCAGTGCCCCCGAGAACAAGTGCTGATTGCGAACCGGTTGCGGCCACCGCAGCCCCTGTTGCCACGACCCCGTCCCGCTTCTTGTCGTGAGCTTTGATGAGCGCGAGAGCCTTTTCCTTCCCCGGCCAAGCAGGTCCTTGACCGATCACGTTTTGGAAGGGCGGTGTTTGTCGTTGCCGCGCCAGGGCCTGCAGCAGGATGTCGTCGGTCTTCCAGCTCGTATAGTCATACGACACCGTGACCGTGTGCTTCTTCTTCTTGTAAGCGACTTTGTACGACTCAGGTGCTCGACGCTTCACCGTTTTTTGTGTGAACAGAGGAGCTATTTGAGACATGGTTAGTGCCTTTTCTTGCGGTGTACTCCTCTTCCTTTCTTCGTCCCTGGAGGTATGGATATGGATTCCTTGTCACTTACCTACTGGCCGTGGGCACCTCTTCGACACAGCCCTACCCGACAGCGCCTGACAGCCCCCCCCCCCCTGGACAGCCACACCCCCCAGCCCTGGATCAACACGTGTACGCTACACGGTGTAGTACACCCCCCAGCCCTACCCCGGACCATTTTTTTTTTCGGGGGGGGGGGGGGATTTTTTAAAAAATCACCCCCCCATTTTTTTTGGGTTTTTTTTTTGGGGTGATTTTAGGGCTAAATCACCCCCCCGCGAGAGCCCTGCGTGGGGGTTACCCCCACGTAAGACCCCCCTTATAAATCACTGTTTTTGTCGGCCGCCCAATGTCCACTCTCCTTACTGTCTTTCTCCTTTCCGCTAGTCGCCTTTTTCACTGTCAATACAAGCATGCACTAATCGAGATATCTCAAAACGAGGGATGACCAACGAGCCGTCGCTGTGTTCTTCTCGCCGAGCCCTTTCCGTCCATAGCATGGCCAGTGACTTGTTGCTTTGGTCCTACAATTTGCGGTCAGCTAAGTTATGGATTTGTAATTTATGGACGAATTAATTTATTTTAGGCGATTTTTGGCGAATCCATAAATTAGAAATCCATAAATTAGAAAGCGGGGTGTATTCGGGCACAGCGGGAGGCACAGCTCTTGGGGTCATGGGTCGTTTCGGTTTCGGGTGGTGCGAGCGTGAGGCGTCTCTATCCAAGATGTTGGAAGAGGGCAGTACTCATGGCATTCACGGCGGGCAAGGGCACTTCACAAAGGCAGAACACACGGCCTCTGGATACAGCGACGACAACTTTCCTAGCCTGTGGAGCTACCACGAACTTCGCGGCATAGTCTGTAAAGGTCGGAGAGGCTGAATCAGGCTTGATCCGAGCCAGTTCGACGAGCACACGCGGGAGCTCTTCAACGTGCGTACTCTGCCGACCCTCCTCGACCCTCCGCAACCCCCCTCGACCCTCCGCCGATCCTCCGCAACCTTCCGCCGGCCCTCCCCCCCATGCACACCCGGAGCCCCACCCATAGTTCATGTGTGTACTGGAGTACACCTTGACACAACATCCGGACACGAATTTATACTTTTTTTTTTGCGCATTTGAGGTGCGCAAAAGACCCCCTGTATTATCCTATGACTCGCACATAAGGGGAAAGGTTTTTTTCCCCTCGAACCTTAAGCGCCCACATGTGGACCACACGTATTTTCTCTGAGACCGAAAACGGAGCGTAAGCCCTGCACGTGCCATACTCTTTGGCTTGTTTTGATGTGTTCTCGGGAAAGGTCAGCGCGGTTGCGGTGTGACACTTTCGTGCGAGTGCCAGACACAGCATGTATTGCACGTCCTCGCCGAAGCTGTTTGCATCAAGGAAAAGGATAAACAAAGGAACCAGGCGCGGCCGCCTTAACAAGAGGGACCCGAACCACGGAGACACGCCAAGGAAAGGAACGGAAAAAAGCTCATAGTTTCTTTTAGAGGTGCTAAGGGAAAAGGTTTGGAGACACTCCGCAAAAACTTGGATACCGTACACGGGGTGCTACCGACAAACTTAGGTCAAAGTGCAACTGCTGTGCACCAAACACACGGCCCAGCAGGGCGCATGGCGAGGTTCCTTGTCGCACACACACAGCCAGACCAGGGGTTCTGCTTACGAGTGACCCCTAAAGTCTCCGGTTGACTTTCGTTAGAATGTTCTTGTGTGCCCTGTATGAGCAAAAAAATGAAGGATCTATCGTTCAGATAGTATCGTTTCCTTCGCTGCAGCGGAAGGTTAGTTCCTGGACAAACAGAAATCTCCCTGCTTTTTTGAGTTCAAGGCTGAAACGTGACTGATGCAATCCAGCCACCAGCTTGCAATTCAACCCACAAAATGCTCGACGTAGCTGCTTCGACTCCGAATGGAAAAGAGGAAATATAGAGGTAGAGGGGCAAATACACTTCGAACCTTCGGATGGACGGCAGGTACAAGACTCATGCAGTTGACCGCCACGATCTTGCCCTGCAGCGAACTTCTACTCCTTGTCTGCAGCTGGATACGGCCGGTGGCACTCTGGACGAATCTGACAGGTAAGCACAGACACCCCCACATACGGTATTCTTTTCTTAGGTAGGTTAAAGGGTTAGGTCTCAGTTGTTTCGATTGCGGCATGATTGTCGGAGTGTTTTTTTTTTTTTTTTTTTTTTTTTGTTTCTTCAACCAACGGACGTTGCTCTCGGGAGAGGCACCTCAAAAAGGCTCTGGTAGCTACTTGGATCAGGAAGCTGCTTTCCCTGCGCCCCACTTCCTACATGCTGTCTCCTGGCCAACTGTCCCACTCGAAAAGCAGCTGGGGAGTGGGAAGATCGTTCTTCACAACATTTGCAGCTCCCAAACCCCAGCATTGTTTTCTTAGCTGAAGGAATTAAAAGTCGGAACAAGGTTGCGGTATGAACTTGCGTTGCCAAAAGATTCTGGAAGAGCGGTTCTCGAGACTTGAACGAGGCGCCAGTATTTAGAAAAAGATAAAGAGCTCGTCACGCACACAACCGCGGCTGCTAATGATGATGATGATGGGAAGAGAGAGCTGTTTTCGTTGCCTGATCGTTACGTAAAACTGGATTCAGGACGCAAGTGAAAACGCCACGGTTCGCGGCGACGAGCTTCTCATTTCCTTCAACTTTTCCTGTTTGGTAAAAAAGGAAGTAAGAATGGCCGTTCCGAGTGACAAGGAGTGGACGATTTCAAGTACTTCCGAGAGGACGTTACTGCTTCTCACTTTCGGTGAAACGAGTTTGCTCTTGTACACTGTTCTGAGGACAGGTGCGTACAGTAAAAACCCTGAAACCCCGAAAAGCACCTCCACTTAGTTGCAGAGTTGGTATCAACGGATACTGTGTCTCTTCACAGAGGAACAGACAGGCAACGCAAAGTGGAACCTCGGGTCGTGGGTGACGGGGGCGCAGCGTTGTTTTTGAGTACACATGTTCAAGGTCTTTTTGTTTTTGTTGCTTGGGCTACAAGACTTTGGATGAAAAAAATGCCTTCGCTCGTTCGCCGTCGTTTCAAAAACTGTTGCGTTGACGCATCCACACTTTTTGGGCCCTCTCTTCAGGTTGTTCTTCTTCTTTTTCACCTGGTATGTCTTGAGTTAGGGATCTCCATGTGAAGCACGGATTTGTAATGCATGATCTTCAGTTTGGTGTTGGTTCGCCGTTGCTCGGACTTACATTTTTGGAACACATTGCAATGTCTCGAAAAAAGAAAGGGCAGCAGAAGGAGGTGGATCTCTCGCTAGATCTGTTGCTGGATCCCGGAATGCATGGTCACTCGGTGTCAGTACTGTCGGGGGTCCCGAGCAGTGCTTGCCAGACTGGTGAAGTTCCGTTGCTTTTCCCGTCGCCTGCTCGTTTGCGCCTTTCCTGCGGCATCCATGACGGTTCAGTCGCCCGGATGGCTACGACGGGGCAGCCAGCGCACACGAAGGATGCTGCTACTGTTTGGCTCCCCGGAACTTTTTTTAGTGTTCGACAAATCGAATAATAACACAGGTGTGATTATTCGACCCCCCCTTTACCGCTACTAAGGGGCGTCCAAAAACCTTCCCGTTTTGTAAGATCTGCCACATAGGGCTGGCACCATTTCTTGTTCGTTCCTACCCAGTTTTCAGTAGCCGGCACCACCGCCAGACAGTCAACTACTGACCCACACGCCGGCGGCATCTTCTATGCCGATACGGGGGTAAGACTGAGCGGTGTTTGCACTCAAACGAGCCGAGTGCGGTAGCCCGTGACAGCATTCGGATTAAAACGTTCCTGGGGGGAAAATCTTAGTTTAATGTTTAGGCAGGACACTGCCTCTCATGCATGTTTGATGCTAGCATCAAGTCTTCTTAGAAGAAGATGTTGTACTGAAAAGGGATGCAAACATAGAATAGAGGGAGAGGGGTGCGAGGCGACGCATGGTGGCAACTACACGGCGAGGTCCAGCCTCAGAAGCTGGAGCTAAAGACGGTGTGCCCACGAAACGCGGAGTGTGCCCTTTTTGTGCGGTCGACGATATACGTCGTTCTGATACCTGGCGACTTTGTTTCTTATTTTTGTCAACGTTCCTTTTTAGCTGTAACACGTGTGCTCTCCAAGGAGGTAGTTACTTGTGTGTGCGAAGGACCTGTTTTGTATCTTTACATGGCAGGTTCCAACGCTGCCAACTTTCTTTTTTGTACTGACATGTCCAGCGTGGTATGTTGTTCCAAAAATATGCCTTCGCTCTTTCGCTATCCTTTCAAAAACTGTTGCGTTGACGCATCCTCACTTTTTTTTTTTTTTTTGAGCAGGCCGAGTTTGGGCCCGCTCTTCAGGTTGTTCTTCTTCTCTTTCACCTGGTATGTCTTGAGTTAGGGATCTCCATGTGAAGCACGGACATGTAAACTGTGACAGTGACATGATCTTGAGTTTGGTGTTGGTTCGCTCATTGCTCAGGCTTGCATTTTTGGAACACATTGCAATGTCTCGAAAAAAAAACACGCGTGTAAATCCACACCCGAAGAGCGGGTGTGACACCCGCTTTTTCAACTCCAGCTTTAGCTCCAGCGTCTGAGGCTGGACTCCACCGTGTTGACCGAAAGCCACAAGCCAGGTAAAAAAAAGACCGAATCCACTGGAAAAAAAGAAGTTCAGCGCAAGGACCTTTTAAGATAGAGGATTACAGAGAAAAGGACGTCGGCATCCTTGCTTTCTTTTTTTCCTTTTTGGAGGCGCGGGGGGGGAAGCTCTTTCCGGTTCTGCTTCAGGTTCTTGTTTCTTGCTTGCATTTTTGTTAGAGTGAGCCATTGCATCTGCTTTGCCCTCAACAGAAATGTCTTTCCGACAGCCCTTTATAGAGTGAAAGGTCGCTTGGAGGTCCAGGCGTATAAATAAAGTCTTCGTGTGACTCTCGGAGGCTTTTATTCGGCATACAGGCGGTGATTACACGTTGCAGGGAGTATCCTCTTTGCCGTTCGGCTTCGGGGCCAACATCCACACTCCTCATCATGGTGCCGTAGTGCCCTACTTGGTATCGTTTTACCGACACCTCTCCCGTGTGTTTTTTAGAGTGAAAAATCGCTTGAGAATTTTTTTCTTAATAGTACACCTGTACTGACGGGAACATTTCCGGACAACAACGGTTGCACATGAAAGAGAAAACGAAGCCAACGAAAAAGTGCTCATATAGGAAACCCCCCCCAGAGAGAGGTTTATGCCCTGTACACGCCAAGAAAAATGTTTGCCTTATCATTTTCATCACCTTCGGTCAGTTGATGCGAATCGTCTGCTGCTTCGTTTTCAGTGCACGCCCCAACTCCGGAAATGTTCTTTGGGGTGGGGGGGATGGCTCATTGCGGGGGGATAAAAGATGAGTGTCAGGCACGGCTGAAAGAAGAACAAGAAAACGGCCGCTCCTGGTACGTCACGGTCAACCACAGCTTGCAAAGCTTGAGTCGGAGGCAGCACAGTGCCACAACCCCGTCCGCTCTGCCCTGCGGCTGACCGTCTCGACGAGCTTGTGTTTCAGCGCGAGCGCCAAGCCCCAAGGTGCGCCAAGCCTTGATGCTTTAGTTTGGGAAATCGGTAGCCACTTGGCCCGTAGGCCCGTGGCTTGCTCCCGTGTAGCAGGCTTTCCCTGGTACCAATGTTCTTTGGGGTGGGGAGGATGGCTCATTGCGGAAGAGTAAAAGATGAGTGTCGGGCACGGCTGAAGAAAAAAAAAAACAGCTGTGCCTTTCCAAGTTACGTTTGCCGCTCCAATAATGGTCGGTTTCCGGCTGACCGGTCCAAGTTTGAATGGTTAACTGGCGGGTCATGATTTTGCAACCGCCGGCTACGTGGGGGAGACAACGCGCCAGGACTTTCGCTCCGTTGTCGGCCTCAGAGAAAAGACGTGTGGTGCGCTTAAGGTTCGAGGGGGGGAGAATCTTTCCCCCTATGTGCGGCGGGCAAAAGAAATAGCCTCACTACTGGACTTGGCGACACCTGGCTGTGCGGCCTTGGCGACTTGTGGGCCCTGCATGTGGACCAACCTGTGGCAAGCAGGGGAAAAACCGTACACCGCGAGAGTAGGAAAAAGTAGAAGGGAAACTATTATTTTATTAAACTGTTGACCGCACTACCCTGAGCCCAAATCCTGGACGTGGTTTCAGGTGGAAAATTTGGCAAATGATCATGATCAGAAGGTCCTACTTGGGCAGTTCACTTTCCTCATACATTGCACGTGGCTAAAAATAAATCAAAGTCCACATGTGGTACCTGTGGATCCACAAGCGGTGGAAGCACACGCGGGGGGAAAAAATCCACAAAAAAAGTAACGTCTGGAAATCCACACATTCCACACGTGGAGCGTAAGCCCTGAATCAACTTGAACGCGCTGATGTACAAGATCTGATGCTAGCGCCTCGACCCGTCAGCGAAGGACTGTAGACTTCGTGGGCACTAAATATGTGAACGATAGGCTTTGTCGCAAGGCCTTCGGACTCAGCGCGTCGGAAAGTTTCGAGATCCTTGTGAAGGTTGGTCGGAGCACAACGTCAAACCTGTTGTCTGCACACAGGACAGCGATGTGAGTCTGGTTCACTCTCACGTAGCTGTTTGTCGCTGGTCACAACCAGTGCTACCCGTGCTCGCGTAGCATGGGCACAGGGACCGTAACTACTGTGTCAGAGCCATCGGCCTTTGTCGGGCAGGGAGGAGGGAGCAATTCAGAGGGGAAATATGATCGGCTTTTTGGTTGGTTGACATTTTTTGGACTCCCCCCCCCACGACAGCAAGTGACAGCGTACACAGTGAGTCCAGCCTCAGAAGCTGGAGCCAAAACTGGAGTTATAAGCACGGGCGGCACCCCCGCTTTTTGGGTGTGCTATCACACGCGTTTTGCTGTTGTGCATCCGCTCTTCTGTGTGGTGTGACTCGGGCACACCCTCTTTGGCTCCAGCTTCTAAGACTGGACTCCACCGTGTAGCCCACCCGGAGGCAGTAGTTTCCTTTTGGCAGGCTTTCTCTACCAGCGGGAGTTGTTTGGTTACTTTTGTTTTCCTTTTTTTCTTTCACCAACGACAGCGGATTGGTTCCTTCTCGGTAGGGTCTCTACCGTCCGGCAGTTGCACGGGTTTGGAAATGATAAGCTTTTCTTTGATTTTCTTTTTGTGTGTTTTTTTTTTTTTTTTTTTTTTTTTGATTGAAGCAGTGCTCCCGCTAAGTCGATAGCCGGCTTTTTCATAACGCCATTTGTGATGCAGACTCCAATAGCACCGAAATGGGTAAACTTAGACTCTGACACTTTAGTTCGTGACGGTGGGCCGTGGGTGGTGTGGTTTCCATGTTGCTGTACGAGAGATTCTACCAACTTAGGACATCCGGAAGTACGGAGTACAGTACAGTGTTGTCTTCTCTCACTTCTTCTCGTATTCGTAAGCCGCATCCAGTCCGCCGCACCACCATTCACATGCCTACCAGGTGCCCAAGGTCAGCCACTCGCCCTTTCTGCTCAAGAAGCACACTCCGAGAATAGGAAACCAAGTTTTTATTTGGCCACACTACCCTCCCCATATCTTGGACGTGGCTTCAGGTTGCGACTAATCGTGGTCAGAGGTTTCTACTCGGCGGTTCAGTTTCTCACACACGTGTTGTCGGCGATGACCGCTTATCGGGTGTCGTTTTTGTGTTTCCGACGATTCCATATGGTTTTTTTTTTTTTTTTTTTTGGTATCGTCCCGCACGGTTTTCGACAACTCTTCGTGTCACAAGAAAGCTCCGCTACTTCCTCAGCGGGGCGCTGGATAAAAAGATTCTCGTTTCGGAACCGTACTTGGTACGGAACTGTGGCATGCCTTCCTCTTAACTTCGCAGAAGCGGCGGCCTCCTCGAGCGTTTTCCCCAGGCAGGAGGGAAAAAGCAGAGTGTCCCGGGGCCGCCTTTGAACCCGGTTTGAGCGAACAATTCGGTGCAGGGTTTTTTCTGGGGTGGGCTGGAGTGGGGATTTTCCCCACTCCAGATTCTTGGCGAAAATCTGAGTGGGCTGGAGTGGGTTTTTTTTTTTTCTGTTCATTGCAGCATCGCCAGAAAAGCTGCGACCCCACATCGCAACGCAATCGCTCCAGAAGTGCGAAAAAAGGGGCAGAAAAAAGAAGAGAAAGGAAGAAAGAAAAAAAGACGAGACAGGCAGGAAATGCAGCACGTGTTGACAACCAACGACGAGACCCACCTGAGAGAGTACAGAACGAGCCCCTGTGCGGCGCCGACGAAAACGAGATGACACTGGAGGAGGTTCTCAACGGCTTCGTAATAGGTACCAGGAACCGGGATGACAAGGCGGCAGAACGGGCATCGTGGCAACCAACAAAGACCTGCAAATCGGTACCCGACGACTACGCAAAATCGCCATCCCGTACTACAATTGGTACATATCCGAGCACGCAAGCGGGAAGACAGTCGGCAAGCAATCGTGGTCCCTTTACCATGCTGCGACTGGAAAGGTTTACTGTGAGAAGCTAGTCGAGCAGCTCAAAACCCGGTTCAAGGATTACGGTATCGTGAGTGTGCTGGCTCTCTTTGACCCAAAGTACGCGTTCGGACACGACTGCGATAGTGATGCAGCATTGATCGACACTTTCGTTGAACACTTCACAACGTGCAAAACGGTCCAAGTGACAGGAAAAGAGGACAGACATTTCCAGCCGATGTGGAGTGCTGCCCAGGGTCGGGGTGTGAAGCACGAGCTACCCCAATTGCTCAAGACCATTCAGATGACCAAGGAAAGGTGCACAGATCCCGAGGCTTTCAGCTTTCAGGATGCCTTGCTTTATGCCATGAAGCACGAGGCGCAAGCACTCCCACGTGCAGTCTCCGCCATGCGGTTGGTCGCCACTTATCCCTCAGGGACGAGTGCTGTTGAGCGATCATTCAGTGTTCTCAAAGACACCCTGGATCTTTTAAGGAACCGGCTCACGAGCGGACATTTGGATATGATCCTGCGCATCCGTATCGAGGGTCCACCAGAGCTTTCGATGGTCTTTTTGGAGAAGGTTGTTGACCGTTTTGTCGAGATGGTCCCGAGCCGTCGCCTAAACTTTGTGCAGGCGAAGGCCGATTCTGCATAGTGGGATCTGTCCCAGGTTGTTCCACGACTATCATTCCTAAATGCAGCACCCGTTTTTTTGTGACTCAACCCTCGTTCACTCCCTTCCTGCTGTGGCAACTGAACCCATGTGAAGACAACGAACTAACCGGCCTAATAGGCACCAGGAGAACGTCGAACTAAGCTGCCTTGGGGGAAAAGCCCGCAGCCAGCACCACAAAGCGCAATTTGCGTGTATTGCTTGGCAATTCGGCTCGTCGAAAAGTTTCCCCACTCCAGCTCGAAAATTTGAAATCCTAGAAAAAACCCTGCGGTGCAAAAAAAAAAAAAATAAGAGCTCGTCACTCGCACAACCGCGGCTGATACAAAACTAATGATGATGATGATGATGTGAAGAGAGAGTTGTTTTCGTTGAACGCAGTGCCTGATCGTTTTTTACGTAAAGCTGGATTCAGGACGCAAGTGAAAACGCCACGGTTTGCGGCGACGAGCTTCTCATTTCCTCCAACATTTCATGTTTGGTAAAAAAAAAAAGAAAAAACAGAAGAAAAAAAAAAACGAAAACAGTAGACAGAAGAGGGGTTTTGTTGGTTGAACGCGTTTTCACACCACGCTTGTGGTTCGACTTCTTGTACTTTGCCGCGGGAGTATTGCGGTACAGTCCGGTCGTTCGGAGAGAACTAGGAGGTTAGAGAGGGTCGTTCGGGTGCTTCCTTGTCTTTTTGCAAAGAGACGGTCTGGTTTGTCTCCTTCATCAGCGGGGGGGGAAAGTAAAAAGACGGGGGGAGAAGACATTCAGTGTGGTACACATTCCACACGCGCTGGTTGATACGGTACCACCTGGCCGCCGACAAAAGACACAGATGTTGACGGTTTTAGAGTAAAAGTTTTAATGAGAGAAAACAACCCCGCTCGCACAGGCTTTCGTGGTAAATTGGTACGGGCAAGGTGTCCAGAATACGCGAGTCCGATGCATTTCCCTTCAAGGTGCGCGACTGGGAAAGCCCTTGGAAACGACCCCCTGTGTTCCAGAAGAAGGGGAATTGGGCCGAGAGCATATTTCTTCATCTCGCTCTCCTGTTGTGCAGCGTTGCAGTTGCCTTTCGATACGAATTCAGACGAGAAGAAAGTCCGTGTGGTAGCACCACTCTTTGCGAGTATAAAAAAACGTTTGCTACGGCAAAGGTTTGTGCGAGCCACCTCCCGTGGAACATGGATACCTAGTCCGGCGTTTGTGGTAGCCATCGTGGAACCTTGATACTTAGTCCAGCGTGTGTGTGAGTCATGCATCTTGATGATCAAGCCGGCACACCCCGGTCACGGACTGAGCCCAACATGCGCTGGATCATTTGCGTAGGAGTTCAAACTAACCGAGCACCTGTAGACTAATATACAGTTATTAGCCCGGGCAACGCTAACCGGCCTGTGCTGGTGTGGTAAGGAGGGGAAATTTTAGTTTTTGATGTTTACGGAACACTGCCTCTCGTGCATGTTGACTAGCATCAAGTGTTTTTCTTTTTTCTTTTTTAGAGTTAAAGTTTGCTTGAAATTCCGGGAATTTAGGGTCTCCTTTTTGGGGGGGAGGAGAAGGGGAGCATGGACAAAAGAAAGTCTATTGGACCAATTTAAAATTTATCGATTCTCTTCTTTCTGATGTTTGGAGGAAAAAAAAGAGCACAATCTGCGCTAGTAGGCGCCGACTTCACGAACGCCGGTGCGCGGAAGTGTGGGGCTGGGCAAAAGTAGAAGAGAGTCTCACATTTCGGTGCAGCCCTGCCATGTAGTTGCGTGACTGAACCTGTCCATCATCGAGTGTGCGTTGATCAATTCGTTTTCGGTCCTATTTCCGGGAACTGCGTCGAATTGCCTGCTGCGTGCGGATTGCCAAACTCGCACCTGTGTGATCTGAAACTGCTACTGTCTATCAGCAGTCGTAAATTTGTTGCATTAATGTGATTGTCAGGCCTTCGACTACCCTGAGCAACGCACTATACTGTCTATCAGCAGTCTGTCAGCAGGAATGTGAAATGCCGACAACGTACACGAATGCCGGATGCGCCTTGCGAGACTCCTGCCCGAAGTACATGGTGAACTCCAGCAACTTTTGCTCGAGTGAACCCAGACTCTGCACACCCTATTTCCGGGTGTGCCGCACCCGCAAATAGGGTGTGAAATAGGGTGTGCACACCCTATTTCACACCCTATTTCCGGGTGTGGTCACACCCGCACTTGAGGCCGGACTTTAGCTCGAGAAAAAGTTGCTGGTGTTCACCGTGCAATAGAGTGCGCACACCTTATTTCCGGGTGTGGTCACCCGCACTTGAGGCCGGACTTTAGCTCGAGAAAAAGTTGCTGGTGTTCACCGTGCAATAGAGTGTGCACACCTTATTTCCGGATGTGGTCACACCCGCACTTGAGGCCGGACTTTAGCTCGAGAAAAAGTTGCTGGTGTTCACCGTCTTCTTAGAGCGCAATCGAGCGAAAAATCGAGCGCAATCTAGTGTAATCGTTTCAGGTTAGTGTGTATTTGATCAAAGTAACATCAAGGCAGCCCTTACAAAGACCAGCCAAAGTCGTGGGTGCCGGCTTTGATATCATCATGTTTCAAACCCCCGATTGCGCGTAACCTGGAAGCACCCAGAGGGTGTCGGTGGTACGAAGGTGCAGTTGCCCGCAAGTGCACTCGCTGGTGAACATTGTGGAACCACCAGGATACTTTATGAACCACCAGGCCCCGACACAAAACAAAAGACCAACAACTTGTCGCGTGCGAGAACGTGCGAATGGTATGTGTTCATACACCGTGTCCTGTCTGCGCTGTCTCGGTCCTTTAAGCCACGGACGCTTTTGGAGGGCCACCGTCAGCGTTGAACCTGAGTGTCTGCAGAGAGGACAGCGGTGTGAGTATGGATTGTCAGGCGACTGTTCGTAGCTTTTCACAGTCAGGGCCAGCTACTCTACGAGAGCCCGAGCAAATCCATCTCGGGGGAAAAGATTCTACCATGGTGTCTGAGCAATCAGTTAAGAACTCAGGCGTCCGCCTTCCTTGTGACTGAGACACGCTAGAACGTACTGGCTTGTCTGCGGCCGGCCGGCGGAGCGAAAATGTTTGTTACTATCAAGAGCACGTGGTGCTTGCACCACCAGAGGAGGGGGGCGGAGGTGAAGAGCGCCGTTGTCTAACAAGCCTTACAAAAGGCAAACACACCTTCACGCTGGGTGGCGTCACAAAAAAATACCCAGGACGAAAAAGAATAGGCCGGTTCTTGGCCGGAAAAGCTCGCAAGGCGAGCTAAGGAAATGGTTGCACATTCGGCGCAGAAAGAGCTGTTGTTCATGGTGCAGCTTCGGTGACAGCGGGACGTGTGGTTTTGGCGAGTCAAAAGAGCCTCGACGCAAGTCCGCAGTTCATTTGTAGTTCCAGTCATTAGCCATGTACCCTACCCTCCCCAAACGGGTACCTAATATGTCCCGTGGAAGACATCTACGGCATCTTTGATTTCATATCATACGTACCGCACCAAGCACAGAGCTTCTTTCGATTTCCAGATGAGCGTAAAGAAGGTGCGATTAGAAAAACGAGTCGGGTAGTGTGGTGCCGTGGATACTTTCTTTAGAGTGCAAAGATACTTATTGGGAGTGGGGACCGGGCGGATGGTAGGGAAGTCTCAGAGGGCCATAGAACTGAAAGTACTTGACGCTGCTTTTTTTTTCTTCTGTTTTGCCCGAAGACAGGATCGCGTGGATCGGTCACGTAAGGACAGGGCAGTCAACATTCTTCACAGAATTCTTTCAGGGTTTCTTTCTTTCCGCATTCGAAAAGATCATTGGACCGGGAAAACGTTTGGATTTCACTGCAGAAGTGGAACAGCAAGGCTGGCTACGTGCAGAAGCTGAAAGCAAAATAGGCAATCAGGACGAAGCATCCGATGGGAGTGTACGATCGTGGGCGGAACTGGCAACGTGCGTCGTTTGCGTTGCTGGCAAGTTGGCGCGTTCGTAATTGATTCTTCGTCTTTGACTCCGCTTCGCAGTGCCCACGTCCGACATACTGTTGGACTGGCTTGCTGTGCGTACTTGCCGGCTAGCTCTGCAACGACTGCTTCGCTCACGGTCTGTACAGTAGACTCCACTCTCACAGTTTCACTGAGGGAGTTGATGCACCACGAAAGTCGATTAGAGAACTTCACACAGCCTTCAGGGTGTGGTTGGTTCAAGTTTTGTGTGCTATCAGTTACAAAGACGTGTTCTTACTTACCCCTTTCTTCTAGGCAGTTCTCGTCAGACAATACGAAGGGCAGAAACTCCTTCGCAGCATGCCGGGAACAATCCATCAAAACAGGGTTTCCGTAAAAAGGAAAAAAAAAATTAAACGGGTTTTAGACTGTTCTTGTGCTGAGCTGCCGTTGTTTTCTTCGGGAGAAGCAGGGTTGTGGCTTGCTTTTTGAGTGTCTCATCCTTCGCAGGGCGCGCTGCGGAGGCGGGGGTCCGGGGCATCAAGGCGGTAAGCACCGTGTGCTGCGGCTTGGCAAGGATGTTCAACGGTGCGCGCCCGTGATGCAATGCTGATCGATCCCCCGCAGCCGAGCCGACGGCACAATACTTCCGAGAAAGGGGGCGTGGTCGGCAATGCGGACCGCAAAGGGAGTACGAGCACCAGCTGGGGGCGGTGGTAAGCAGGCATCAACGTTTCCCGACTATTCATCGTCACCTTCAGTCCACAGTGGGGTCGTCAAACTTCCGACTCGCATTGCCACTGTCCTACAACTCACGGAGGACTCACTCAAGAGTGTTGGTGATCCAAAAAGTGAGGACAACCCTCAAACATCAGTTTTGGCGATCCAAAAGGTGAGGACAACCCTCAAACGTCGGTTTTGGTAATCTAAAAAGTGAGGACAACACTCAAACATCAGTTTTGGCGATCCAAAAAGTGGGGGCAACCCTCAAACGTCAGTTTTGGTGATCCCAGCTAGGCGGGTACTTCGGGGATGCAAGCGAGCGACGGACCGGCGGCAATTGCCCGCGCGAGCAGTCTTCTGAGGGGCGCATGTTTTCACCCGGTGACCCCGATGAAGACAACTCTTCTCCCCCTCACCCGGATGTATAAACCCCTCTTTTGGGTCTTTGCTTTTTTCCCCGGTCCAATAAGTTTTTCCCGACCACGGTTTATCATTGGATGCTGCGTTTCGTTCCAGTGGCGGTGCTCGCAAGTACTTCAGATATTTTTTTTTGTCTTTTACGAACTTGTGGGTGAATGGTTGCTATCCGCAGACTCGCCGCTCGTTCATGCTTGGTTGCGGAACAACACAAAGCAGAAGATGAAAAAGAGCATGACTTCACAGGTGGGGGGGTGGCCGGATTTCGCGTATTCTTTCTTTCCCTTTCATTTTTGAGTCGCCGCCCCGTGTTCTCGCCGGCCGGCCAGTGGCCAAACGAAAAAGAAAAGAGGCGGGTCAAGGTACAGCTTACCTTTTTTTTTTTGTCGTGTGAGTGAATGTTCGCTTCGAGACTCCGGGACTTTTGAAGTCTCCGGGTGTCCGTCGCCAAATGGGCTCCTTCAACAAGAAAAGAAGAATAAGCACTCGGAGGGGCCGCCGGGTGCTGTGTTGCCCGGCAGAGCTTGACGAAGCCTTTCAGCTTTGGGTGCGGCGACCCAATCTCTGCTGCAGGATGTGGTGACGACGTCCGGTCATTCTGGGGAGCTCGCTATTTCCAGCCTCTGGCGAACGGCGGGATCAACCAGGTTTTTTGTTACTCAAACGGACTGGACCGAGGAAAATCTGACGAATCAGTGATTCCCCGATACCAAAGGTTGTATCGTGGCACTGCAATGAAGTAACCCCGAGCATACGTCCACTTAAAGTTCGAGAATAGGTCGAGGAAGCGATTTCTCGAATGCCCCCGATCCTTCGCTTCAGAGAAAGAGAGAGAGAGAGAGACGAGTTAAAGTGCAGGGACCATCTCCCCGGGGAGTTTCCGGTCTCCTCACTTCTCTTCGTGCTGCTACGGTAGGCGCGCTGCAGGTTGCGGCTCTGCTCTCGCGGCGTGACTCCTGTTTTGGTTCTAGCCATCCTGAGGGAGGCTTTGGAGCGGACCAGCTACACGATGGCTCGATGGGTCTTTCGCTCCAGCACCCAGGTGCGACGAGCAGCAGGTTAAAGCGCTGTGGCAACACGTTGGTGCCGGCATGGTTTCCGCGAGGCTCGGTGGGGCCTTTTTTCAAGTGGAGTATGACCTCCGTTCCCCCCTTCCCCTCGCCCGCTTCTACATCTGCCGCGGGTAGATGGGAGGGGTGGCGACGGCGGCGGCGAAGGCGGAGGTGCCCACTTGAGACGAGGAGGTGGCCTTCGGCGAGCCGATGTAGACGGAGTCGACGCAGTCGCCGTAGTCCGAGTCGTAAACCTTCTCTGCCTCGTACATGGTGCTCTGCAGGGCTTTGACGGAGAGGTCTTTGATGGAAAGGTCGTTCAGAGTGAACTCCGTGGGCGGGAGGTAGTCACCGTTGAAAGAAGGGATCGACTGCGCGATGCTCTGTTTGCGGCTTGACGGAGCGGCGACGTCGTGCGCGATGCTCTGTTTGCGGCTTGACGGAGCGGCCATGTCGGGTATGTTGAACACCGTTGCTTCCAGCTCCTCATCTTCGTCGAAGTCTTCCATGTGCGGCAGTCGCAGCACGTCCTGGCCCACCTCACACGCAGACATAGCTGTACTGCACCCGTTTTCCGTCTCGGCTTCCAACACAGTCAAGAATAATGGGGTGCCGCAGCGGAAGAGGGTCTCGGGGGGTTTTTTAACTCTCTTTTCTTGTGTTGCCCTTTGCGTGTTGTGTTGCGGCTATATTCTCTTTCTGAGCAAGTGAGTCGATGTGAAAGATCGCAGATGACACGTCTGAGACCATTGGGGTGTCTTCCCTTGAATCGCAAGGCGCAGAGGCAGAGATAGTGACAGACAGTTTGGGTTAGAATGCACAGAATCTTTGGCGAGAACCTGCATCGTCGGCAGACAGGGACCGCCTAGAAAAGCTCCCCGTGATCCTGACCGACTCGAAGAACACAACGAGCAATGCGCCCCGCATGGACAAACGTCGTCAAGTCAATTGCCGCAGTGAAACCCCACGCTTGGGGAGTGTCCTGAATCCGGTAAAAGCCGCCTTCCGTGTGGTTTGAGAGTTTGGCCATCAATGTTAGTTGACAGGTTCAGAGTGCAAGTTCGTCTAGAGATCCGGGGGTTTCAAAGTCTCCGGGTAACAGATAGAGAGAGATATACCACCCATTGCTTCTAACGTACTTGTGAACGTGAGGCTTATTCCTCTTCGCTGCCTCAGCAGTGTTGCTAATGGGCAATTGCGTATTAGAGATGTGGTAGCCGTTTCTCAGGCTCCCTCTCTGGAATCGACTCCTTATTCCCCGTTACCCGTTAGCCACGGTAGTCCACTACACTACCGTCAAAGTTGGGTGGGTAGGTGAGCAGAGGACCTCCCGAAAGAGAGCCAAGGGCGAAGGACGTATCTGCGGCTGCTGCGGCAGTTGCCGGTGGTAACCCCACACGCAGAACGCGGGGAAGGGAAACGTATTTTCTCAACTACATCCCCTTCCCGACCGTAGCATCCGAGGAAGGTGCAAACATGGAGGGTGCTACGGTAGCCGTGCACGGGTCTTGCGTGCAGGGCGGGTGCTTTGTGATCCGCCGCGAAGTTCTCTCCTGGTGCAGTCCGGAGAGACCGGCGTCGAGTTTCGGCTCACAGCCGGTTCCCTCGGGCGGCAACCCGAAGGGAGAGAGAGCGCCAGACACAATCCATCTTAAAAGGGACCACACACACTACCGTCAAATGTTGATAGGACAGAGAAGCTCTTGCTCGATCCGCTGCCGGAGCCAGCGCAACCACCTTCGGCCTGAGAGGGCACTGCAAGCGGAACTGACCGAGTCGACACCGGAGGCTTCTTCCACAGCGGGTTGGCTCCTGCATTCTTGGAATCACGTAGGAGACACTCCTTTTCCCCAACACTGTTCTCCTGGTCTCGCGGTGCATCAAAAATTTTTAAGCAGCGGAGAAAACTGAAGGAGAATGGTTCTTCATGCGAGTATTCAAAAAGAAAGAAAAAATGGAAGGAAGAGAACGAGTGAACCCGGGCCTGAAAAGGTCGGTCCGACGTCCGCTCTCCACCAAGTCTGCGGAGTCTTCCGCGCTGCGCGGAAAAGACGGGCGCAAACACCGCCCCATCGGGTGACGTTCAAAAGCCACCCGCAACGAGGAAACGGACGACACGAAGGACACGAACCAACGCGGCAGCCAGACGACAAGTGCCCCGGCGTTGGTAAAAAAAAGAGAGAGAGAACACAAAACAAAAAGAGATTCCGTGTCGGGATTCCGTGTCGGGGGCTGGCTAGTCTCGGACCGGGTTCCCTGGGGGGGACAGGGGCGGGTTTGTCACGCCTTAGCAGTCCCAGGGCCCGGTCCCACCCTCCTGTCATTTTTTCGTGCTCTCGTTGTCATCGCTATCGCGCTGACTTTCCGAGAGAGAGAGAGAGAGAGAGAGAGAGAGAGAGAGAGAGAGAGAGAGAGAGAGAGAGAGAGAGAGAGAGAGAGAGAGAGAGAGAGAGACGAGTTAGAGTGCAGGGACCATCTCTCCGGGGAGTTTCCGGTCTCCTCACTTCTCTTCGCACTGCTACGGCGGGCGTAAGTCGCTCCGGAGGCGCGCTGCAGGTTGCGGCTCTGCTACAGTGAGTGGCGGCACCGGAGTTGGTGCTGCAGCGGGCGCTCTGGCCGGCGGGCGAGCTCGTCTCGCGGGGGATCGCCGCCTTGTAACGCTGCGGGCCCTCTTCTTCCTCGCGACTGCGCGGCCTACGGCGGCGGCTAACACCTTGATGGGAAACTTCAGCTTCCATTGAGCGAAGGCTACGTCCTGAGGGTACACGGGTTTGGCGTCATTCCAGCTGTCTTTGGAGCAAACTGCTACTATGCCGTTTAACATCGCCTCTGTCCTCCGTCCAGCTGCAAAACGTGGACGGTGTGTGAATCCCGGCATTGCCGGCGCACCCAGGCAGCGTAAAGAGCATACACCCTGACGCCACTTCCCGGGGAAGGCTGAGGCCCCCGTGTCAGCAAAGCTTAGGTCGTTGATGGCTCGTGTTAGATATCCTATCTGCAACCCTTTTTCGGCAAACGTTTCCCCAGGCAGCTTGGATCGCGTGTAGGCCTCAAAATCCAAAGCGGTCGTAGGGAGAGGGGGGGTGTTGACCCAACGTAGATTCCTTAGCCAGTAGACTAGCGTCGCCGCGAAGCGCGTCCCGATCTGCTTCGAAAAAAAAGATGAAAGCGAGAATTCTCTCGCGCAGGTCGTCGATGTCCGTTGGCTCCCCTTGTCCGGGGTTTGACCCACCGTCGGCGGCATCGGGCTCGCAAGGTGCAGGCATGGGGGGTGCCCGCACCTTTTTGAAAACAACTGGGGCGGCTCAGTCGTTTTTGAGGGTGACGTCTTCTTCCTGAAGCTCAGCCTCAGGTGGTGTCAGGTCGCGCAGGTCGTCGATGCCCGCTGGCTCCCCTTCGCTGGGGTTCGACGCACCGCCGACGGCATCGAGCTCGTCGGGAGCCGGCAGCTCGTCGATCCTTTCGACGCCGCGCAGGCTCGGCGACTTCCTGCTGCCGCCGGCGGCGTTCGACTACCGAGAAGAGACGCCGGCGCTGTCCCGCGGGGTCTCGCCGTCCAGCAGGCGCCCCGCCCGCCGCTGCTCGCGCACTGCGCGCAGGAGCTCTTGGAGCGTGTTGTTCGGCGCGCGCCGCTTCATGGCAAGCGGCACGTTTGGTTGCCGGGCGGCTCAGTCGTTTTTGCGGGCGTCTTCTTCCTGAAGCTCAGCCTCAGGTGGTGTCAGGTCGGCACCCCTTCTCCGGGGTTTGACCCACCGTCGGCGGCATCGGGCTCGCAAGGTGCAGGCATGGGGGGTGCCCGCACCTTTTTGAAAACAACTGGGCCGGCTCAGTCGTTTTGGTGGGCGTCTTCTTCCTGGAGCTCAGCCTCAGGTGGTGTCAGGTCGCGCAGGTCATCGATGTCCGTTGGCCCCCCTTCTCCGGGGTTTGACCCACCGTCGGCGGCATCGGGCTCAAGGGGGGGTGCCCGTACCTTTTTGAACACAACTGGGCCGGCTCAGTCGTTTTCGAGGGTGACGTCTTCTTCCTGAAGCTCAGCCTCAGGTGGTGTCGGGTCGCGCAGGTCGTCGATGTCCGCTGGCTCCCCTTCGCTGGGGTTCGACGCACCGCCGACGGCATCGAGCTCGTCGGGAGCCGGCAGCTCGTCGATCCTTTCGACGCCGCGCAGGCTCGGCGACTTCCTGCTGCCGCCGGCGGCGTTCGACTGCCGAGAAGAGACGCCGGCGCTGTCCCGCGGGGACTCTCCGTCCAGCCTCAGCCGCGTGCCGGCGCCGCTGGCACCCCGCCCGCCGCTGCTCGCGCACTGCGCGCGCAGCAGCTCTTGGAGCGTGTTGTTCGGCGCGTGCCGCTTCTTCGCAAGCGGCGGCACGTTCTGCTGCCGGGCGGCTCTCTCGGATTCGAGGGCCAATCGGTAGTTCGTGTAGTGGCGGTAGGCGTTGACGCTGTGTATTTGAAGAGCGTTGTGTCCGAAGTCCGAGCTTGGTTTGTGCACTGGCAAAGTCGAACTGTCTTGGTTTGCCGCGTTTCCCGTCGCGCATCACACGCGCACTTCCCTCTTTGCAGTGAAGAGCTGCTTTGAAGAATCAGAAGAAATGTGAAAGCGGGTAACGAGCTCCGGGCGCCACAGTCAGTCGCCTATGTAAATGTTCGAGTCCACGTTTTTACGCTGGCACAACCCCGTCCGCTTTGCTATGAAAGTGACCGTCTGTACAGACCTTAGGGCTTGGCACAAGCGCCTAAAACCTCAAAAAGTACGCCACAACATTTGATGCTTGGTTTGGAAATCGGCTACCAGCAAGCCCCGTGGCTCTGCAGGACCGCCGAACACGTGAAAAAAGTTCGGCTCCCGTGCAGCAGACTTATTCCGTACATTGGTGAAACGGGGGAGGTGCCAACTTTGCTGCTCGTCTGCCAGTTTTGTCCCGCCAGATCCAGTTGCCGCCAACTCTTCCTCCAAATGGATCTCGCTGTACCCCCCGTTGCTGTGATGCCTAGTTGATGCCCCGAGCGCATCCTACTGGGCACGTGACCACCAGCCCTGTATCGAGCCGGTCCATCCCCTATGGATAGACCGTGTGTGACGCGATATAGCGTGCAACACAGCATCAGACAATCAGGCAATTCTACGCAACCCAGATACTATGATAGACGGCAGGAGTTGCGGCACAGGGGTGGACCGGTGCATGTATTGTAGGGGACGGGATAGCTGTCGGATACCCATCGAAAAGGCGCGTAAGACATACCTGTGACCCGTCGGGTAGAAGCCGGGACGCCCTGAAGCTGGTGGTTTGCGGCTGCAGGCAGCAACGACTGGTTCTTGTTCGAACCCGGCCTCACGTTGGAGGGTTTGCGGATCGAACTCTGTGTAGTACCGCTTCATGGCACCGTCCCACCCGCGCAGCATCGTGTTTTTTCGATCGTACGGCGTGAACAGCGGGGGAAACATCGAGATGTAGTTGGACTGCGTGATTTGGTCGATCAGCGAGCTCTTGAGGAGCAGCCGCTGGTTGCACGAGGACCCGCCCGTGTTCGGCCGGCAGGGCGGCTTCGGCGTGGGCCGGGCCGCGATCTTCTTCGCCTCTCCTTCTCCCTTTCCGGCGGCGGGCTTGGCGGTCGCCGGGTCGCACGGCCGGCGGCGCTCGAGGCACCGGCGCTGGCTGGCCTGCAGCTTCTTCTTCAACTCGTCCATCTTCTTCTTCAGCCGCTCGCTGCTGTCGCTTTTCCGCAAAGACGCCGGCTCGTGCTTTTGCTGCGTTGCGTACACGCCTCCGACCAGCCACGTGTTGAACTCCTTGAGGGTCTTCCCCTCCGCATTGACGTGGCCATAGGTTGCGATGCTATGCACCATTCCCCTGGCCCTTGTTTTCCAGGAGGTTTTGTTTCGTGTCCTGCATCAATAAGAAAACGTGTTGCGAGAATACATGAAGACGGGTTGTTTTTCATCGGGAGCGACCAAGGAACAGCCTTGTTGTCGTACGTTCTCAGTCAGCCGCACTCGGGGGGTTGACGGTTTTTAGAGTTAAAAGTTTGCTGAAAACTTTTGTCAACTCTGACGCTCTGCTTTGATCGTGTTTTAGAGTTATAGTTCGCTTGAGAATCCGGGGATTTTAGAGTCTCCGGGTGACCTTCGTCGAATGGGTTCTTTTAAAGCTAATACGTTTAAGTCAGAGAAAAGTGCGGCGTCAGACCGAGTTAGCAGCTGATTTACGGTTGACTTTTTTCCTGAGCCAGTCTGACTCTGCTTTGGCCATTTCTCAGAGAAAAGACAGGGGAACGTCAACCCGAGTCAGTAGCTGTTAGACCTACCAGTGATCGTTTTCTGAGACAGCCTGCGTTGATCACGTTCTCAGTCAGAGTAGTCAGTCTGGGCCCGTTTGTATCCCACTGCGCAACATGATGCGCGAAAATCCAGACACGATGCAAGGGTGCAGGCGGCGGGTGTTGAGCTACTGAACGATATGCAGCAAGGAGTCTCTCGAAGGATTGCTGTCACCCGGACGATGTAGCCACATACGGCCTCCAGCACACCGCGCGCCGGATGTCCAGGTTGACGGACAAAACCGCCTATTCTGCTCGTCTAGCCTCTGCCGGAGGCTGCTGTTGAGCACCATCGCGGGTGGCCCTCTGGCCCTGAGGAACCGAGAGCCCGAACGGGTTCGTCCCGGTGATCGGCGAATTGAGAAGAGCGTGACTGGGTGCGAGCGATCTCGCAAGAAATACCCAAAACGGCGCTCGTTGTTGGCACAAACGGTTTGCTTGTGCGCCTGGAACCATCGCTTCCGACGGGACGACAGGGTTGTTCTCGTGCAAACACTGAAAAAGGGAAGGCAGAACCAAGGGCAAATATATTTGTATTTTTACTTTTCTCCGGGAAGTGAAGTCAGAAGAAGATTTCGAATTGCAACAACCAGGTATTTTGAGGAAGACCCACACAAGAAGGGTGCTGTTGACTCGATGGTTCGATGATAGACGAGATGTCCGTAATTGTTTGCAGTAGCTTGACGCATCGGTACGGACAGCTCTGACTGTCCGTGCGCGCCTCGCGTTGATCGTTCGGTGCTGTGGCCAACGCTGAGCGATAGCCCACACCCTCAGAGCAAAACTCGCGCTAAAGACGAGTTCTGCAACTCGCTGAAGAGGGGAGGTGGCGTCACTCACCTGTACCTTCCACGTGAAACAACGTTTCTAGCTGAGACACTTCGGTACTGCTGCCCCCGCTTGTGGCCACGAGTGCGTGTGTGTTTTCCAAAAGTGGTACCTGCACGGAGAGGAAAAAGGGTGGTAAATAGAACACGGGACGGGGGAGGGAGGGTGAGGGCAAATAGCACAGGTTGTTTGGTTGGCCAGATCCACCAAGCTGTAAGGTAATGGTCGAGCTTCACAGTCGGGTTTGTGAAGGGCTTGTACGCATGCGGTGGCCTCGTCTGAAGATCTGCCCTGCCAACTCGATGGGTTTTTTTAAAGGTCGGTAAGAAGATCGCAGGACAGCAATGCATCTTACGTGAAAGGCTAGAGAACTACCCATTCTGTCGCTGTGGATGTAGAACAGAGGGGGAAGCGTTGTTGTAAAGGATGGAAGGTACGAGGGAGGGAAACCAAGAAGTGGGAGCAAGAGGATAGAGGGGCTCGGAAGCCGACGAAGGAGAAATGCTGCCAAAAAGGAGCAGATTTGTGTTTTTTTTTTTTTTTTCGTTTGAATGTGAAGGAGAGCGCAAGAAGCTTTGTCCAACCGATCTGGGCCAACAGCGCAATGAACAGCGAAAATGAAGTGTTTTCCGGTCGCTGGGCATATCGGAGGGATTCGGAGCCCAGTGCCCTCCTTCAAATAATGAAGTGCAACAAAAATATAGTTTCTGACAGTAGCTTTCGTCACCCACCTCTCGAATTTTCTGCATCGCCGCACTCGGGGGTGCTCGGAGCGATCTGTATTGTCCTAGCCATTTGTCGGTCGATCACCACAGAGAGATTGGTCTGTTGTGGATCTCGCGCGGTTCTCAAGCAACATTGCACGTTGTCGAAGAGGCACGAGACAAGTGGGGTGCCACATACCTCTCGTGGTGAAGGGAGCGCTGGAGCCATGTTCTTTCAGTACGGAACTGTTCGTTCAACCAGGTTCGCATCTATGGACTGTTCTAGGATAGGGATGGTGCCAAATACGAAACCTCCCACCAACTCTGTGCCAAGTGAAGCTCTATCCGTCCACCAACAGCTGGTCAGAGTCCCGAGAGCTTGTATTGCTCGACAGGGAAGAAAAGGTGGGGAAGCGAGAAGGGAGAAGAAAGAAAAAGAAAAGAAGAGGAACAAGAAAGGAGGAGAAGAAGAAGAAGAAGGAGAAGCAACAACATCGAAAAGAAGTAAGGATTCACAGAACGAAATGGTCAAAATACTGCACAAGTGAGTAGTCGTGCGGGGAGCTCCTTTTTGCTGCGGGCTTTCCGCTCGACGCTGCAGTGATAAGGCGCCACGCTTTGGACGCGAGACGGTGCTTCCTGCTGGCGGTGCCCCTCCGATCAAGCACAAGCAGTTTCGAAAGCACACCACGGACCACGCTCGGACTCCCCACGTAGTGTTCACGCGAAGAAAAACGCTGACCATAAAAACGACAGCAAGTGGAAAGCACCCGGCGCTGCGAATGGCCGACCACAGTCGAAACAATCGTGAAATATCGGGACCCGTTGTAGTGTTTAGGGTAGTGGGACACAAGTGCGATGGACCAATATTTGTGGCCTCACACGCGTCATTGCCATGACATTGCGCACAACGCGACCGAGAGCCCTAATACTGCCGTCTACTCACGCTCTGACGACGACGAACGTGACCATCTCTTCATCGTCTCGCCACCTCTTCCCTGCTTTTTCAAACAGGTCTCCGGAAAGCTGGAGAAGAATGGCTCTATAGATAACGAAGTTTGGTGCGGAAACGGCTGAGAGGCATCTTCCCTCCCTCAAGAAATGGTTTGCACTTCTGAAGATCGGGAAGCACTGGGGTTCGCCAAGAGGTTGCGCTCACATGCCACGTATGTGCATTGCATTCGATCAGACACGCACTGGAATACGTCTGAAGAAGCGTACCCGCGATGATATATCGCGCGTGGCGACACCTTCCTTCACTGTGCCAAGACAGCGAAAACGAACGATGGTTCAAGCACGTGGTATTGATGATGTGGCGGTACGTGGCCGTTGCTCGTGGTGCTTCCCGACCCCCGTGCGGGAAGAAAAATGTTAAAACGGGGGTTTGCGGGGGGGGGGGCTTCACTTTTCAGTGCTTTTCTGCAGAAGTCGGAAGAAGAAACGAATGCTTTCTGGTGGAAGCCGGGGATCCCTGGAGGCAGGACACACACATACCCCGTCTCGTCGGCGGCTTGCGCTCGGGATCCCAAGAATGCGCCGTGTGCCGTTTTATAATGGCGAACTTGCTTCACCCACGGAGTGACTCACAGGTAGAGAGGCTGCATGTGCCACGAACCTGTAACCAATTGCAACCCCCCGTCTAGGTCTCATGAAGCGTCGCCAAGAGTTCGTGTGGAATTGATTCTGCATCAAGCCCCGTGGTTGTATGAAACAAAAAGTGGCACGATTCAACTTCGAGTCAAAAAGAAATGGACCACCCTGTTTGTTGTGTTTCCGACGATCCCAAATGGGCGTACAGATTGGTGAGCATACAACATAGTGGACTTTCTTTTTGTTGCAAGCTGGGCTGTATTCACGTTCCTGAAAAGGAAAGAAAAACAGGGCCAACACCTAAAAGCAGCCGCTTCGGTTGCGCTACGGACAATGTTCTCGAATGCCAGTGTGTGGGGACTGGTCGATAGGAAATGCAGACGCATGAGGTGGATCAGGTCGCCGAACGGAGGCTGGGTTATCCCATACCCACCAGCAGTTGAGTGTCGCTTGAAAAAGTCGAACTACCCGGACCGCTCGCGTTGGAATATGACTAGCATACTCGAATTGAGCCAGTTTTGAATGCGAACGTGGCGCAAAGAACATCGCCCGATTGCTAGATGTAAACTGCTCACACCCCCCCTCGATGGACGATCATCTATGTCTGGTCATGGGCACGTCTGAGATTGCCAACTGCGTCAAATAGATTGAGGTTCGACAGTGACGAAGACTTGGCGGAAAGATGGGTGTTGTTTAAGGCACCAGCGCCAGCGAGCCAAGCTGTACAACCCATTGGGAAAGCGACGGAGTGGTGTGTCCCTGTTGAAAAGCAGCTAGTGGGCACACGGGTTTGCCCTTTTTCCGGAAGGCTTATGATCTGCGCAAGATTTTTGCTTCGCTGAGCTTGCCTTAGACACCCGCGGAAAAAGTGTACCCGATGTGCCGTCGACAGCTAACCCCCTTCGAACCGACTGCTGTCTCGAACAAGTGTAACGACAAGTGTGGGCAAGATGTGGGTAATTCTACGTGAAACTACAACGAAAAAGTGGTCGGAAGTTGCGCTCTCTCGAGACTCTTCGCCCGGTCCCTTGGAGGGGGCCGGTGTTGTAAATGCCTCGTCAACGGCAGTGTTGCGGAGAACCGAAAGAAACGTGGGAGCGTGTGTGCGAGAGCTCCTGAAGCTTCGTCCTCACCAGGCCGTTACATATCGGAAAACATGAAGACACACGCAAAGACCCGAGAAGAAAGGCGTAGAGGTTTGTTTTATTCTTGAAGAAGAGAGGGCGGAGGATGGGGAGGGGAACGAACGAAAAGGGCTAGAACTTCAGAACAAAGGTGGGGTGCGTGTGTGTGTGTGTGGGTTGGGGCTGCTTTTTAGAGTGAATTTTTGTGTGCTTACTTTTTTTCTATACGACAACTTCTTCCCGCCCCGCGGGAAATTACTTTTGCAGCAAGGGGGGGGTCCATCTAAAAAAAACTCGAGGGGCTGCCTTCTGCGTACTTCGAAGGAGGGGGGACAACTGCCCGCCACTACACCCAGGTTTTACCTGTGTTTCGTGTGGGCCACAGCACATTTACCTCCATCGATATTTCGCAACTGGCAGCCTCCTCAACTGTTTCCTACAAAGCAGGTGCTTTTACAAAAAGAATACTCGACGTAGCCGCTTTGACTCCGAATGGAAGGAGGAAATATAGAGGTAGGGGGGCAAATCCAACAACCTGAATTGTTCTTCGCTTATACCACCGTGTGTTGTTTTTTTTTTTTTTTTTTTTTTTTTTTTTCACTCAGACTTTTGACTTGCTGTGTGTGTGGAATTCAATTACGGGTAACCCCTGTTGCGGAATATAGCCCAGGGCTGTGTGCGTGAGTGTGTCTGTGTCGTGTAGGGCATGACCTCACGTCCGTTCAGCACGTGGTGCGGTGGTTACAGCACTTGGGATCCCTTCGGTTCTTTTGTCGGGCAGCTTCGTCGAGCGTTTCCTTCCGAAGCCTGGCGCTTTGTTTGTGCGTGCCGATTGATCATTTTCCCACTTGTATTTACTCAGGTAAGGAATTCTGATCGAACCACCACAACACGCTGCCTACGTCTTTTTAGCCTGCGGCACTGCATCGAAGGGCGACCCGCAAGACTGTTAGTGCTAAAAAGAAGGAGGGGTTCACGAACGCAGGGATTGCCCTCTAGCCGAAAGTAGTAGGGGGCGGGTTGAAAGACCGGCACGGCGTGTTGTAGAACGGGGCCGGGCAGTACCCCGTGATGACCGGGTACCGGCCCCGCGGGCCGGCGGGCCCGCCGAACGGCGTGGTGTAGGAGGCGACGGGGATGCCGGTGGCGGTCGTGGTGGTCGGCGGGCGGCGCGAGTACCCGCCGTTGTGCGGCAGGGAGCGCATCGGCCGCCCGCTGACGACGGGGCCGCGGTGCATGGCGTGCATCCCCAGGTGCACCGGGCTCCCCGTGACCGCGCTGGCGGCGGCCGCCGAGATGTGGGCGCCGCCGGCGCCGCCGTAAGGGGGGGAACCCTTGCTTTTGGGCGGCTTCCCCGCCGCTGCGCCGTAGCCCGTGCCGCCCGTCCAGGGCGCCGCGTTCAGGTTCAGCGTCGTCGCGGTCGCCGCCGGCTTCGCCGGCGGCGATGCCGGCAGCAGGTCTTTTTCGAGGTCAGACAGCAGCAGTGCGTCGGCACCCGGCCCGGCGGCCATCGGCACCTGACCCGGGACGAATGCCTTTGCGTTCGGGTTGAGGCGAGCGCCGGGCTGCGACGATGAAGCAGCCTCATCCGGATCTGTTTGCTCGATGAGATGTTCGTTGAAGCACGGGTCCAGCTCGTTTGTAAGGGGATCCGAGTCGGCGAGGAGTTGGTCGTCGTCGAATTGGAACGTCAATTCGGGGGACCCTTCTGCGCTCAGAGGGTCCGACGACGTCTGCGAGTCAGCTGTCGTTGACGGAGCGGGGGTGGGGAGGGTGGACGGTGTCGTCGCCGGGGGAGAGGCGCAGTCGGCGAGCGTTGGGCGGCCGCGGCCGGCGCACCACGCCTTGTCTTGGTTGGGGGCGAGCGCCATGATGACGGGGAGCACGCGGCCGCGGCCGGCCGCGATGAAGCGCCGCGTCGGCGACGTAATTGGCGGGTGGCCCTCGGCGGGCGCGGTACCGGCCGCGCCGGCGTTCGGCGCGATCGGCACCGCGGCGCTCCACGACTCCTTGACCGGCTTCCACTTGCTTGCGCTGTCGTCTTGCCACTCGCTGTACACTTCGGACTTCTTCAACTGCTCGATGATGCAGTCTCGCGGCAAGGTGCACTGCAACTTCTTGAGCTCGTCGTGGGTGTACTTTGCCGACGGTCGGATAGCTTTCTTGGCGAGAAACATGTTCGGAAGAATATTTTTGTGTTGTGCGAGCTAGTTGCGCTCTTCGTCCCCGAGTGTTTCGAGAAAAGGGGTGTTTCGTTGGGTGTTAAAAGGTTCCCTGTTTTTTTTTTTTTTTTTCGTTTTCGGACTTGGGTGTCGGCAACATTTCGTTGCGGCGGATCGTCTGCAATACGAACAATTCGCCTTTGGACCACACACTCGGAGAGGCTGATGTGTATGTTCGCTTTTGCGCCAAAAAAGAACCAGCGCTAGTGTGTGATTTGCAGATTGTCCGCAAGTCTGCAATATAGAACCTGGGTCGATGCCAAACCCCCCCCCCCTTTGCACTTACACGGTGCACTAGTAAAAGTGAAAAAGGTGTTTTGACTAGTCATTTTACTAGTGAAAAAGCATGACTAGTGCACTAGTAAAAATGACTAGTGCACTAGTAAAAACACTAGTAAAAATGACTAGTGCACTAGTAAAAATGACTAGTGCACTAGTCAAAATGACTAGTGTCCTAGTAGAAATCCACCTGTTCCGAACCGAAATCTGGGCTATTTTGTAGATTTCAGAGGGTCCCACGGCACAACTGTACCCTACCGTTGCGCTTACAACCGTGTTCGGAATAATGTTGGACGGGGAAAAAGTCGAAGTACTTTTCAAAACCCCCAAAAGTCCAAAAAGGTTCCGGTCCAAATATTTTACAGTAGGGTTCACGCCCACAAGGAAGTTTAGAATCCAAGAATACGATAAGATATGATACATGTGGTGCCTACAGTCAAGGGCGCGCCCAAGTCCGTTGAACAGCGCCCTACAACTTGGAGGTCGCTACTTTAGCCAGACGCAGAAGGTGGCGAGTCGCTGAGCGTAGTCGGCACGCGGCATCGCCGGGCCATACGGAGCAGGGCCGGCGGCATGCCCGCGGAAGGACTCGACCTCGGCGAGCAGCGTCGCTGAGTGAAGGCGACGTCCTGGCCGCCGAGTGGCGGTCACGCGCGTTTTTGACGGTGGATGCCGACGACAGCGGGCTGCTGGCGTTCAAGGAGTTGATCAAGTATAGCCGGTCCCGGACGTCGTGTTCCGGCACGTGGTCGGCGACGGGGGCAATCTCATGAGTCGCCCCGCCATGCTCACCCGAGCTTCTTGTCTACGCGACCCAGGCTACGCCCATAGTCATGATCATGCAACCACGAGTTTTAAGGACGAACAGAAACTAAAGGTAACCTGAACCAATTTGGACGCGTTTGCGGCCCGGAATTCGGGAAGCTTTGGAATGTTCGCAAAATCTGCCGGTCCCATCATTGGTGTAACGGAAACATGAAACAGTGCAAAAGCTGCTTCGGTCAGACTTCAAAATACCGCCAAAAACTGAAAACCCCAGGGAAAAGTCCAAAACTTTCAGAACCTCCAAAAGCCCAAAACGTTAACTCTAAAAAGTCCAAAAAGATTCCGGTCCAAAGAAGTTCCGGTCCAATATTTTTCCGAATGCGGTTCCCAACGCGATTCCTTACTGTGCGATAGACGAAAGCTGGGGGTCAGTTGTCTGTCACGAGCGTCATTCAACAAAGCCAGTTCTGCAGGAATAAGTTACGATTACTCGTCGGTTTGTGTTTTGCGGCTGAACATGCAGAACTGTGGTCGCTTTTTTGGTGGGCCACCCCGACTCTTCCCCCACAGGAACCGGGCTGAGTATTGATTTCTAGAAAGTGCAAGTGCCATGAAGGCAAGCAGCACCACAGCTGAGGACGGGGAGTTTCTGGGAACTTGTTGCCAACTGGGAGCGTTATACAGCTTGCCTGCCTCATGCTCTTCCGCACTTACTACTAGTAGCTCTCAATGCCCGATAGACAGTGCGTTGTGAATTCAAGCTAATCCGAGGCGGTGATTTTTATTGTCGTTGTGAACAACCGAAGATGCGAAAGAAGCTGCTTTCACAAATAGTACACCGGCTACGTTACTGTGCGGTAGACCCGACGTGTAGAAACCAGAACCTGCTGGTGTCCCACCCGACGAAAGCTTTGAGCAGTTGATCGGTGGGCTCAATGGTCGTTAGCACGTCCCGAAACTACAAAGAAACGTGACTTCCAGGCATTCGAAATGCCTGGACAAAGCACCACGACGTGTTGACTGGCACACAACGCGCGCGCCACAGGCTACAAGACTGGTTTTCCGCGGCGGCGTGAAAGAGGAAGCACGCAATGGGAGAGTGCCTCCAACACTAGAAAGCGGAGCACATAGCAGTGAGCAACGACACTATTTGTGGAATGTGCGCAACACAAAGCCTTGCATGCAAACAGTTCACAGGCGGACAAAGCCAGCACCTGTTGCACATTCATGTTGGGAAGCTCGGCAAGAATCGTGGGTTTTAGGGAACCCACTACTGTAAATGCACTGTGTCCGGTGCGATGCCAAGGCGATAGGAGCGCTATGAACGACAAACCGAATCTACGGACCAGAGTTTGAATGTGGTCGGAAGCCCGCATTATTCCAGTGTCTGAAACCTGTCACGACATGTCTCTGACCTCACCGTGCAGGGATAGCACTGTCGTTTGCACTATGTTTGCTAAGCCATACAAGCTCAGGGACTTTCCCAAGAAACCAACCAAAGCCCTCGCAACTCGGCCTGTCTCGCGAAAACTGGGGTTGCCCAGGTGGTTTGTGGTGTCTGGGCACCGGTGGTCACGGTAGTGCCGTGGAACCCCTCGAAAACTCTCAAAACACCCAGGACTTGGGTGGATTTTGTCTAAATCACTAGTCATTTTTACTAGTGCACTAGTCATTTTTACTAGTGCACTAGTCATTTTTACTAGTGGCACTAGTCATTTTACTAGTCAAAATTTTGACTAGTAAAACCACTAGTCAAAGTCAAAAAAGTCCTTGACTAGTGCACCGTGTAATCAGCTCAAAAGATTCTAAGTCAAACCCGGGTATTTCTGGGCCCAGAATCACCGCAAAAACAACTTCTGAGCGTTATTTTCTACCAGATGGGCCCCGTGCCATGCACAGGAGCTCACAAACCCAAACAAATGGGGGGTGCGGTGCCCCCACCCCGCATGATCCAAAATAGGGCCAAAAACAGGCATTTTTTCAGATTTTCCACTGTGGTCTGGGAATGGGCGGCAAGGGTCAGCACCTGGAGAAAGAAATGTGTATTCCGCTCCGGGTGACCATGCGCGCACCAAATTAGCCTCGAGCGAGACTCCTGTTTTTACGTGCAGATTCCTCATTGCCAGCCCCTAAGACTCCTGCCTGTTCACCGCACCAGCCACTGTCTGTCCGGTGTGCTAACAAGGGGGTTTGGGACGCATTTGGGGGCTGGGGGGGAAAATCTTAGTTTAATGTTTAGGCAGAGCACTGCCTCTCATGCATGGTTGATGATGATGCTAGCATCAAGTTTTCTTCGAGGAAGATGTCGTCTAGGAAAGGGATGCAAAATAGAAAATAGAAAGTTGTAAAGAGGGGAGTGTACGGCTCCCAAAGTGGGGAATGAAACACCGCGGTGAAAATAAACCTTGAGGGACTAGCCCTCTGTGTTTAAACCTTGAGGGACTAGCCCTCTGTGTTTTTTTCACCGTGGTGTTGTGTGCACCTCGTTCTTCGTCTCGTGTTTCGCTCTTGAACGCAGACCAATCCAAAGTCAGAGCTCATCAGTGGGTCCTTGGATGGGGATTTTCAGTCCTGTTCCGGTGCGAGCAGGGAAAATCTTAGTTTAATGTTTAGGCAGAGCACTGCCTGGCGCGGGGGGGGGGGGGGGGGAGGTTTTGGCATCGACCCACCTGATCCTTCTTGGACCGCACAATAGGACGCCGGATGCGCATACTTACTTGACGAGCACGCCGAGAGCCGGGTTTGTTGTCCGCTCTTCTCAACCGCAGCTCCTCACCAAAACCGCTCGACAGAACTTGCGCAAACGACGACGTCCCAGATGCCGAAATCGATTCAGGGGCTTCGCGCGTGTTCACACCATCGGTGCATTTGGCAGGCCTGTGCTGCCAACAACAGCCGTCAGCTAGGCCGACACGGTGCACACCCCATAACCAAACGCACCAACCTTATGAGACCGAATCATTGATTCCAAAATCGGCCACCAGCGTTCGCCACTGCCAGTTGCAACGACGAACTCGCGGGGATGGTGACCGTCCCCGGAGCGTGACAAAAAACTGGCACAATGTGGCTTGGCAATGACTCCCCACGAAGGATCATTCGTCCGGATTATAGCCGTGCGTACGCAGCAGCTGACGCGTTTTCTGTCTATCTTTGCAGGCTCAGACTCAGTAAGAAGGACGAGGAAATCCCTTCGATCGGGCTCTATGGAGAAGAACTAGAGGAAGCTAGATGAGAGGTGCGGGACGAGCACTTTTAGAAAAAGAACGGGCGCTTCGCTTCGTGTGTGCGTGCCGGTTGATCGTTTTCCCACTGTTGGTTCACCCAGCTTCAGTTGCAGGTTACGAATTCCGACCAACCACCAAAACACGCCGCGCCTCTGCCTATTAGCGGTCGCAGTAAATCGCGGGGCAACAACCCGCAAGATTGTGTGCACGAAAAAAGACAGGCGTTTCGTGTGTGTCGGTTGATCGCTTTTCCATTTGTGGATATCCTGTTTTGTTTGCAGGTTAGGAACTCTGATCAACCCCTAAAACACGCTGCCCGGCTTTTTAGCCTGCAGTACAGTGAAGAGCAACCCGCAAGATTGCTGGTACTAAAAGGCGGCGACCCTGTCGAAGGGACGAAGGCTCAACGGTAGCCCATTGTGGCCATTCCCTTCGTGAGCAAGTTGAACGTGACGTGGACGGTGCCGCCGGTAGCCCTCACGCGGGTGACTTCTCGGTTGTCCTCTTTTGAGAACGAAGTGCCGCAGAATTCGTACTTGTGCCCCTGCAGCAGCCCGCGGAGCCACGACATCGGCGTCGAGGCTATGGGGGCGAAGAGCGGGATCTCGCAGCTGTGTGTGCCCGCTTTGGTGGGCACGTGGCACCAGCCGTAGCCCATCGGGCCCCCGCTGGACCCGAAGACGCCGCTCTCCTCAACGCTGTACACGGAGACGCTGAGCTTCGGCCACCCCCACGGGTTCGTCGACGCGAAAACGACGCTGAACGGAAGGTTCCACGCGAACAGCGGATTCGGCCCGGGAAGCCGCTCGGAGACCTGCGTCACGCCCTCGTCCACATTCGGTGACGCGTTGCTCAGCTGAAGCACCTCCCAATCCGGCCCAGCTTCAACCTTGAACCGGCAGTACAAGTTGCCGGCACCGGGATAAACGCACGACTCGACGATACCGTTGGCGATCACGTAGAATCGGCTCGGATCGTCCGGGTCCCCGGCGAGGCGGTCCGTGTCCACGACGCTCCCGAACTTTTTACTGTCGACGGAGCTGCCGACTCCCATGCCAGGTAGGGGAGCATCCCAGCTCATACCGACCACGCTGGCACGATGCATCGTGTTGTTTGTTGTTTCTGCTCGTCTTTTTTTGTACCCCCTGTTTACCTCGGTTTCGTCCCGCCTTCGGCGGTCCTGCAAGTTCCACTCGCGGCTCTCGGGCTCTTTGCGTCGAACTGCAACGCCTGTAAGAAGAATGTACCCAACTCGTGACGCTGTTTATTTTTCGGGTTGCATCATACGGGTGGTGCAGCCTACGACGCGGGCCGTCGTGGCTCCTCGTCTCCGTGTGGTCTGTGCCTCCTGTGTCTCTCCCTGCTTCCCGCCTGACTGACAGAACCCTGACAGTTCTGCAATCCCTTGCCGCATGGGTGGGCGTCTCAAGGAGACTCGGCAACAAGGGTATCGATCTATATCCAGTGGGTTCGTCGGTGCTCATCAGCGATGTGAATGTCGCTTGAAGATCTACTCTTTCGGAGTGCTTGTTTGACTCTCGATTCGATGGTGATTGGCTGGCTCGCTATTATACTGGTTCGCATTCACTTGTGCATGTGTCGATCCAACTGCACCGCAGGTCTCAGAATCTAGCATCAGCAGCAGCAGGGCTAGCTTGCTTTACGTGCTTTTTTTTTTTTTTTCCCGACGACAACTCGTGTCAGACTAGCCTACCCGAAGGCAGTTGATTTCTTTAGGCAAGGTTTCTCTGCCGGCGGAAGTTGTTTGGGTTAGCGTTTTTTTTTTTTTTTTTTTTTTTTTTTTTTTTTTTTTTTTTTTTGGTAACTGAGGGGGGAAATGCATGACGCACGACCACAAGCCGGACCAAACTTGTGAGTGTGGGACTGTCCGTTTTTCCGTCGGGACTTACCCACTAAAACCACCTAACTCAGAGATTCGAGAGATGCAGAGGGTGCTACCCACGGTTCTCACCGTGTACGCGGCGCGATGGAGGGGCCACCCTCCACGCGGGACTTGGCCAGTCCTTGCGCTGTCTGCCGCAGGGGTGCCCGGTGGCTAGCCGGATCTTGCGTCGGAACCCCTGCGCTCGCTGTGGCGCGGCTTGGCGGTCCCCAATTCCGTTTTTTTTTTTTTGTCGGCCGCCCAATGTCCACTCTCCTTACTGTCTTTCTCCTTTCCGCTAGTCGCCTTTTTCACTGTCAAATCAAGCATGCACTAATCGAGATATCTCAAAACGAGGGATGACCAACGAGCCGCGAGCGGGTCGTCACATAGCGCTTTCACGCGCCTGGCCACGTGGCGGATTGTGGGCCTTCGTCTTGTCGCAAAGTCTTCGAGGAGTCGCCTCAGATGTGGTCGGTCTTGTGGGTATGCTTCCATGATATCAGACACATCATTGTGCGTCGCGTCGTCTGCCAGCAGTACATGCTGGGCGGTTGCCATCTCCGCGCACCGTATACAGTTGACCTTTGTGCCTCGAGGCATTACCGCACGCCGCACGATGGACTGCAGGAGGTCTGCCGCCCCGGGTATGGTCTCGAGGGAGCCGAGGGTGCTTCCCTTTGTCGTCTTTGCCGATGCCAGCTCTCGGATACTCCTCATGGCCGTCTTCGTGCGGCGGTGACGCCAGACGCGCCGCACGAAACGGATGGGGCTCTCCAGCATCGGGAACTCCTCAGCCACGAGACAGCACACAGACTTCACCCCGTTTAAAAGGTGGAGCAACTCCATGCTTAGACCCGGTCCTCTGTCCCGGAGTGCCTGGGTCGCCGCCTCGTCCGCCCGGTTGATGAAGGCGTTGTCGGCGTGCCCCTTACTCCATCGAAGGCACTGCGCGTACTCGCCTACTGCGTTGGCGACGGGGTCGCCGGGCTCTCCGCGGCGGACACGCAAGATTGCGGCCTCGCTGTCGCTGTACCACGTGACACGGTCGGGTGCGACTTCACGCCGCCGTAATGTCGTCGCTAACAGGTAGATGGCGGCCAACTCGGTCTCCGTACTCGATGTCACCGTGCCCCTCACCATGCAGCCGAACGACGTCGTGCCAATTGACACCCCGGCGGACCCGCGTGATTCGTCTTCCAGGAACCCCCCGTCGGTCGCCACCACCATTTCCCGCGGCTCCGAGAATTCATCCGTCCCCAGTAGCGCGTCTAACCGTTCCAAAACGTCCTCTCCCTCGACCGTCGGGTGTGGCGGCCTTCGCCGGAATCCTTCGACCGGCAGTGCGCTTTTCGCCTCGTCAGGTCGATGAGCCAGTACCGCCCGCGTTCGTTGTAGCGCCGCATATGTCTCGACATTTTGGCAGGCAAAGCCGTCTTTGCACCACGCGAAATCCTTTATCCCCCTGCTGTGGCGATGCTTGGGAAAGAGACTCGCGTGGGCTGCAACGAGCTTCGGCGCCCGCGGGTCGAAGCAAGACGAAAGACAGTGCATCGATACGATGGGGAGCACGTGGCTGCTGAAAAAGGCGCATTTTCGCCTTGTGGAGCGGTGCACGTGGGAGTTTGTGAAGTCGACGAGGCGCGCCAGCCTTTCCATGCACTTGGCGTCATTGTCGCACCCACTCAGTCGTCCGCCCGCATGGATACACACGCCCAGCAGTCTTGCCCGGTTGGTGGTTTCACGGATGGGATCCGAGCTCCATGCGAAGGAAGACCTCGCCAGTACAACCGTCTTTTCCTCAGCCAACTCCAGGTCTTTCGATGTCGCCCACTTCTTTAGGGCCCTGTACGTTCCTTGGAGTCTTGATCTCGTCGTACGTGCAACCAGGTCATCGACGTATGCCCGTGTTTCATCCTCGGGGGGAGGCTCGCAGGTATACAAGATGTACAGCAGCACGCTGAGGGGTGATCCCTGGAGAACGCCGCGTTTCATGCCAACCGGCGGGGTGAAACCGTCATAGTGCACAATCGACACTTCCTGATCCTCGATGACCCTCGCTATCGTCCTCGCCCACTCGGGACCAAGCAACCTCTCGACCGTCCGAACCAGCTTTTCATGCGGTATCGTGTCAAATGCCGCGAGAACGTCGACTAGCAGCAGCAGGTGTTCATCGTCGGGCTCCGTGCCTGAACCCGATTCCAGCCATTCCTTCGCATAAAGCACTACCTGTGCTGCCCCGCTCCGGCTGCCGCACCCGAACTGGAATTTGTACCTGAGGACCACCGATTGCACGAGCGGCTTCATCTTCTGGTACAGCGTCGAGTGCAAAAGCTTTGCGAATAGGGGCATTATGGCGATCGGGCGATACCCCCTCGGCTCCGACCTTCGGGGGGGGGGGGTCAGCCGGCTGATGGATGGATGGATGGTTCTTAACAAGATGCCTGGGGGGGGGGGGCGCATACATCCGATCCGACTCGTATGCGAGAATGATTCTCGCATTCTCGCATGAAATTCTCGCATATTCTCGCATGCGAGAATGATACGAGTGAAATGCGAGAATGTGTTAACCACTGAAGAACCATGTATTTGACCCGTATTCGAGGCTCCGACAGGAAGACCAAGTGGAGATAGCAAAACAACGAAATAAGCCTACGCCAACTGCAGTTTTGCAGCTGGCATGGTGTTGCTTTCAAGACAAGGACACCTCAACACAAGATGCTGTCAACAACAACTCTGGTTGCTCCATGGTATTGCTTCAATGCTTGAGTATTGGTCGAAAACACGCTTCACAACAAGTGCTCCGTCCGCCGCTGTGCCTGCAACTTCTCCAGCTGCGGCTTACTGTGTTTTCTTCTACGATTTCCTCTGCCACAGCTTGTTTCGTGAAGCTGGCGGCTTCCATTCAGTTGCCGCTGACTTAGGAGGCACGGGCATTTTGAATATTGGCCTCGGGGCCGCCTTTGCAGGTGCATTATTAGGTTGCAGGCTCCGCGAGCCCTTGGGATCTAGGGAGCCCTTGGGATCTAGGGAGCCCTTGGGATCTAGGGAGCCCAGCGACAGCGAGTCAAGGAGACCTAATCCTCAAAACGCTGAAAGCACAAGCAAATTTGGTTCCCGAGTTCATAAACAGCTTTGAAAGCCTGCATCCACGAACAGACGAAACGAACTGTGGCAGTGAAGACAGAGGAAGAAAAGAATGTTCACTACACAGAGGAAGCAGCAGCTGAAGAAGTTCGGAGGCCCAGTGGCGGCAAAATGCGCCGCGGAAGCCTTGGCGACGACCTAAAACGTTGATTCCTGCCGGTTTCTCATGTGTTCAAGCATCCCGTACTGTGAGTAACCTCATTCTCGCATATTCTCGCACGTGCGAGAATATGCGAGAATCATGCGAGAATTGCGAGAATATGCGAGAATTTTGCGAGAATCGGGGCCGCGACCCCCCAATACGAGAATATGCGAGAATGCGAGTCGTATCGGATGTATGCCTAGGGCAGTGTTCCAGGTAAACGGTAAACGTTTACCGTTTATAAACGTTTACGTTTACTCATTTTGGAGTAAACGTTGAGTAAACGTTGAGGGGCGGCATCCACTGGAAACGCAATCTATCAAGAAGAGGGGCAACTAAGTAAAATATCCAGACGCACCTTTCGTCACAAATGGCGAACAAGCGCAAAGGAGACGCCGGGAGGGGGTGGCATTCACGGAAGCACCCGGATCGAAGATGCGCAAGGTAACCTGCAAGTTCTGCGACAAGGCCTTCTCCACCGCCTCTGCTGAGCACCTGCTCTGCCAAGGCAGCGGCATTGGCGGCTGCGCCCGCACAGGACTGAAGCCACGGTCAGGAACGAACGACCAGTAGCCTTGTTAACCCGATGGCTTCTTCGTAAAAGAAGTTCCTGATGGCTTCGTGGGCGTCCACTGCAGTGGTCGCTCGAGTGAGGAATGGCACCATATTCAGCTGCTTCGTCTTGGCTCTCTCGTTTTTCTTGCTGCCTTCAGCTTGACGACGAAGGCGGGTGTGTGCTACCACCATGGGATCTTTATCAGTACACGATGAGTACACCCCCCCCCAACGCCCGAAGAACTCGGTGGGGTGATGCTTGACACCGCCATAAAAGAGATGGACAGCCTGATGGAACGTGGATTGTGCCAAGAGGCCAAGTATGGTCTAACCGTGTTCTGTAGGCGAGTAAACGTTTACCGCGAGTAAACGTAAACGTTTACCGTTTATAAACGTTTACGTTTACTCATTTTGGAGTAAACGCGTTTACTCAACGTTTACCAGCTTCACTGCCCTAGGGTGGGGGGTGTCTCTCAGGCCGCTCGCCGTTGCAACTAAGCTTCGCAGGCAGTCGCGTTGCAATTTCGGAAATCTCTCTCGAAAAGTAAGTGCCGTCGCCGCCTTACATTCGCAGGCCGGCTTTTCCACCACGAATCGCAAAGGGCAGGCTTAAAGGCAAGGAAGAGTGGCTCATATGAAAGTGGATGAGATACATTACAAGGAGCTGCACAGAGGGCAGATACAGCATCGTACACATATACTTGAGAGGGGATACTTGGGGGGGGATAGCGAAGCCCTATTGCGATGTCCACCGTCCTCCGCTGTCTGGCGCAGCTTGACAAGACCGTGTCCGTAAGCAAACCCGAAACGAGCCAGAAGACCTCAGCTACTACGCGCTCGCTGAGGCAGATTTTGCTGTTTCGCCGTCAATAACTTCTAGCGAGCGAGTATATATGCCCGATTACCATTGACGCGCTGTAGTTGACAGCGTACTCGCAAAGCCAGGCGTGCGTAGGAAAGCGCGGTCCACGCCGCGTAGTAGTTGGCGTGAGCTTTGGTGGATGAATGCAGGCCGTGGTTGTAGTAGCGAATTTTCAATGGGTGTCAACAGCAGCTGGACAAGGGTCAATTGGTTCCAAGGCAAGGTGTAATTGCTCGCCTCAAAAGCATGGGTGGGCGTGTCGTTGTAGGGGGTGTCTTTTGGCATCGGCGGCTTGCTGCTTACCCGAGACGCGCACTACTTCTTAAGGGGACTGCGCGCGACTTATAGCGCGCAGAAGAGCGAGCCAATAGCAGGTCTGTGATGCTCCTAAATGTCCTAGGCTGCACGCGCACTACACTGACGCATTAAACGAGTTTGAGAGCCTTCCGGCTACCTATCTTGAAGAGGATGGGAAATCTTTTGAACTTGCGTCGCCATTGCCAAGCTTCGGGCGTGCTTCTACCGAACGAATATGCTCGGATGCCATTGCTTGGCACCTGGCGGAGACCAGTGCTGTTGACGCTGGCATTCCAAGCTCCCGACGCGCCGCGATCCACGAGCCACGACATTGGCTAACTTGTTTGCGGGAGGTACCGGCGGCGCCTTCTGCAGGGCGCTGGAAGCCGAGCGTGCAAAGTGTCGAGGGTGGTGGATGACTCGCGGAGATGAGCCGCCGTGCTGCGGAAGACACCGAGGTCACCCTCGGGCTCCCCGCCCTTCGGCGGGGGCATGTACGGGGTCGGCGGGGCGGCGCCGTCGAGCTTGCCGGCCACCTCCAAGTTGGCCAGGAACCGGTCCCTGGAGGCGACGAGCCGCCTGAGTTCCACGATGTGCTCGTCCTTGGCGCGCTGCTCGGCCTCTTTGGCCTGCAGGGCAGCCGTCGCCTCCCGCAGCTCGGCGACGGTCTGGCTCTTGAAGTGGTTCATTTGGTCGATGAGCGAGTCACGCTCCGCGGTCACCTGCTGCAGCTGCGTCTCGCCCTGCAGCACCGCCTCGGACAGGACGCCAATCCGCTTTTCCAACCCTTCGCCCGCCCGCTCCGCCCCGTCGTCTCGTCCGGCCCGCAGCTGCTCTACTTCTTCGACGAGGGATTGGAGGACCCTGTCTTCGGCGCGCTTGAGCTCGTGCTCCTCGTGCACGGTCCGGTCGCGGTCTTCCTTCTCGCGGCGGGCGGCGGCGACCTCGTTTTCGGCCTCGATCCGCTGCTCCTGGGCGCGCTCCAGGTCGCTTTGCAGCGAGGCAATGACAGCGTCCCGCTCCGCAACCTCTTTCCCCAGCGCGTCAACGTGCCGCCGGAGCGCAGCCAGCTCGGCCGCTTCCCCCGCGCCAGCCGGGGCTTGCTGTGGAGACGGGCTCCTGCCGGCAGTTGACCCGGGGGCCCGGTGCTGCTCCTCGGCCGGCTGCGGCGCGTGCATCGCCGCCCGCCGCATCAGCGACGCGGCTTCGTACAGGGCGGGCAGCGCCGCCGCCGGCTGGCCGGCCTCGGCGCGCCGGATCGCGGCTTCCAGCAGCTCAGCGACCGGCTTCCGTTGGAGCTTGAACGACAGCTCGTAGAGGATGCCCAGCGGGGCCTTCGAACCGGATTCCCCGACGGCGGACTTGTGCAGGAGCTCTATCGCTTCGTCGACGAGCTCGATGCCGTCAAGTTCCATTGCGTGGCCGCTGAGCTGGAGCACCGGGAGGAAGGACGTCGGAGACGTGTGCCTCCCAGTGCTTTCTGACCCGGTCCTCCAGGGTGATACACCCGGCTTGTGGAGAGGGTGCTGCGGCGCCGCCGCGTCGGGCGCCGGTTGGTGCGGCAGCGGCGGGGGGGGCGACGGCGGCGGCGGCGGCGGCGGCGTGTCGGTTGCGAGCGGCGCGCGGGCGATGCGCAGGAAGTCGCGCTCCTTCTGCGCGGCCTGCAGCTTCCGGTTCAGGTGGGCGACGTCGCCGCGGTGCCGCGCCTGGCTCGCGCACAGGGCCTGCGAGAGGCGCTGCTTCTCGCGCACCGCGTCCTTCAGCTCGTCCTCCGCCTTCGCGAGGAGGGTCTCCGTGCTGGCCAGCACATCGCTCAGCTCGGCCGAAAGGTACTCATTCACATCTACCATTCCCCCCTCACCCCTCGTTCTGGATGGGTTGAAGAATTGGGAATTATTCGAACGTCGGCAAGACACGCCGCACAACGTCGATGTCAACTGCAACGAAAAATGCCGGTTTGGGCCGCGCAGACCGTCGCGACAGGTTGAATTTACTTTACTGATGGGGCAGCACGAGAGGAACCTATTTTTTAGTCCGTATCGACGGTTGTTCGATCGGACAAAGCCTTGGTGCTACCAGTGGTGGTACTACTGGACACGCCGCACAACGTCGATGTCGACTGCAACGAAAATAGCGGTTTGGGCCGTGCAGACCGGCGCGACAAGTTGGATTTACTTAGCTGATGGGGCAGCTGGAGAGGAACCTACTTTTTAGTCAATCGGACAATGCCTTGGTGCTACCAGTGGTGGTACTACGTGTACTCACCGTGCTATGGATACCTGCAGGACAGCTCTACGTATGTAGGTATGCAGGTACGTGGTGGTGCTACGTGTACTCACCGTGCTATGGATACCTGCAGGACAGCTCTACGTATGTAGGTATGCAGGTACGTGGTGGTGCTACGTGTACTCACCGTGCTATGGATACCTGCAGGACAGCTCTACGTATGTAGGAACGTGGTGGTACTACGTGTACCTCTACTACTGCTATGTGCTGCTGCTACGTGGTGTACTGCAACTGATACGTGGTGCTATGCCTCTCGGCCAGAACCCAGTCCTGAGGAATGCGCGAGCTACGCAGGGCGTGCAATCTGCATGCCGTTCAGCTGGTGTGCATCTCTTTCACATGTGTTGTGCTCGCGTGAAGAAGGGGAGCAAACAATGTGATCTGAGAATACCTGCGAAGAAGCGGCCATTCGAGCCAGTGCTCAACAAACAGCGCTTTTGCAGAAAAGGGCGACCACGAGTGTAAAATGGGAGGTGTTTCACCGTGCGCGCCCACGCGGGCAAGCTTCAAGAGCCCCGCGGCAAATCGTGCGGCGCGTCGTGCACTTGCGGGTAGACGCGCACAACCCACCCCTCCCTCCACTTATTAGGCGCGCGTTATGCCTCGATTATTCAGCTCTTGCTTCAGATACGCGCTGTACTCGCCGAGAACCTGCGTGTTTTTTGGAGGCGAGGTCTGGCGCCTTACGGACGGAGATGGGGGTTTCGGGGTGTAAAAGACGCCTAAGGAGTCGCTCGGGCAAACCCGAGGGGTTTTATGACGTCAACATAGGGAACCTGCTGAACAGACTAACCAACAGGGGCACGGTTTCGAAACCTACGCTGGCCTTCTTGCAGTACCCTTACATTGAGCCAATTCGCCTACCCCCCCTGAGAACGCGGCTGCTAAGAATGAGGAAGCTGAGACTGACATTCTTTGATCCTGCCGAGTTTGGTCTATTCAGTAACGCCGGAGTGACTGTCTACTCGCAACCCCGCCTCATCCCAAACTCTTTTGGTGATTTTTCGGGATGGTGCTCATCCTGCCATGCGCTTTGCTCCGATTCCCACAGTAAACCATAGGACGAAGGAGAGACAGAGACGAGTTAGAGTGCACCATCTGAGGGACCATCTCTCCGGGGAGTTTCCGGTCTCCTCACTTCGAAGGGTGCAACTGCAGAAACGGTTTGGACGGAAATAGCATACTTCAGAGTAAGTGTCCGGAGAATGTATCCCGACCAGCGGGCGAACGCGGCATGCAAAGTTCATTTGCGGCGATGCCTTGATGTTGAGATTCTCGCGACTGTCAACTGTCATCTGTTGTGCATTGTAGAAGGTTATGTGGTTGCGTATTGTAGGGTGCCGTGATGTACGCATTGGATAATAATAGTATGCAAGGATGCCTATCCCCTCTTTTTCACTCTAAGACGTTTTCAGAGTTTCCGGGAATCGTGTCCTATGACTTCTAAGTATCTTGTCGCTCAACGCAGACTGGATCGAGAATAAAGAAACTGAATCGGAGATACTTCTGTTGCCAGTGACAAAATAGTGCCAAGCCTCGGTAGTGCATTGACGACTCCATCCATTTGCGAGGGGCGAGGGCTGTCCATATTGCCCCTACGGAATACATGCACCGGTCCACCCCTGTGCCGCAACTCCTGCCGTCTATCATAGTATCTGGATTGCATAGAATTGCCTGATTGTCTGATGCTGTGTTGCACGCTATATCGCGTCACACACGGTCTATCAAGAGGGGATGGACCGGCTCAACACAGGGCTGGTGGTCACGTGCCCAGTAGGATGCGCTCGGGGCATCAACCACGACCGATGATTTTCCTCAATTCCTTCTCGTCTGCATTCTACCATTGTATCGGCCCGATTACCTTCATCCATTTTCCTGCACGAAGCCTCTGAGCGGCTCGAAAATACTCGACGTAGCTGCTTCGACTCCGATTGGAAGGGAGGAGATATAGAGGTAGAGGGGCAAATACAATACAAACACAATCTGATTTGTTCTTCGCTTACACCACCGTGTATTGTTTTCTCACTCAGGACTTTTGACCGGTTGTGTTCGTGTGATTTGTCGTGTTGGGGTAGACCCGCATGACCTCACGTCCGTTCAACACGCGGTTCGGCAGTTACAGCACTTGGATCCCCTCTGTTCTTTGTCGGGCAGCATCATCGAGCATTTCCTTCCAAGCTGGCGCTTAAAAAGAAAAAGATCGCTTCGAAATCGCGAAGCCCCCACTTCTGTTCAGAGTCAGAAACAGTGAACGGACATGTCTGGACAGTGGCTCATATTACCCTGGGACGCCACAGAAAAAGAGCGGACAAAGGAGCAAAGAAGACATTCGAAGGCGGGAGGCTGTTGTGCTGTGCATGGACATACTTTCGATATTAGCGTTCGGTCAAGCTCGGTATGAAGATACCGAAGAACGTCATCCCGGTCGAGTCCGATGTCGGCAGCTATGTCGGCCAAAACGAACGGCGAAGTGATGTCCAGGCGTTTTTGGAAGAAGGCTGAGTAGATCGCTTGCACCACCTCGTCCTGCTCTTTCGGGCCCAGCTGGTCGAGAACCTGGTACGAGACCCGGTGGGCGTTTATCGTGCTGCCGATGAGCTGTTTGGGGGACAGGTTCAACTCGGCACCGAGCTGCTGCGCGCGGAGGTGGAGCGGGTTGTCCGGCTTCGAGAACTCGTTCCAGTAGTTCACGGGCATGGACCGGTCGGCCCACTCTTTCATGGGCATTCCTCCGACCACCGGCACGGTCGTGTGCAGCACCATGGGGTGCCACTTTATTTCGAGCTCCACCTCGGGGTACCGCTCGCACGCTATCTGGAGGCTTCTTCGCGCCAGGAAGGACCACGGGCAGTGGAAGTCGGCCGTGATCCAAAGGGGCACTTTGATCCGTCGCTGCTTTTCGTCGATTTCGAGCGACGAAAAAGATGGCGGGATTCCGTCTGCGGAGAGGGGGGGGGAATCTTAGTTTGATGTTCAGACAGGACACACTGCCTCTCATGCATGTTTGATGCTGGCATCGAGTCTTCTTCGAGGAAAGTGCAAATAGAAAATGCGGGTCCTGATCGTTTTGCTGAAGCAACGGGTACCGATGCTACGAGGGCTCGGGGAGACCTCGTTTGGGGGTAATCTCAGTTTCCGAGTAGGATAGACACTTATGGCATTACGGGGACAGCCAACAGTCCTCGGGGCACAGGGCGGCCCCGGTTTTTAGGGAGCCGAACTACAGCAGGTTACTCGCACAGCTCGGGCAAGATCTCGGTGTCGCGTTTATGCCCTATGTAAACCGCGCACATGCACACATAGGTCGTCGCTGTGCGCTTCACCTCGTACCTCATCAACGACCAGCCGCCTGTCTCCCCGAACTGCTCGCCGCACACCTCCAGCTTCGATCAAACCCGGACCGGGTATACCGGGTTAATCAAAAAAAGGCTCGCCACACGCACAATCGCAGCTGATACAGCCCCCTTTACCGGACGGGGGACCTATATTTATCTCGAAAAAGCCAGAACCCGAACTTGAGTTCGGACTCCGGGACGCCGGAGTTAAGACACGTCTAAAAGGATCGATGCTTTGCTGTGAAGAGATGTGTTCCGAAACTTTTCCAAGGAGCACCAGGTTTCCCGTTTTGGAGTCGTAAAACTCCCGATCCACGGATTCCCGAGCAGGCTTTCTGCGCGCAGGACGACCTCCCTCCCCGACGAAAGAACTGCGTAGCTTTGTTTTATTATTTTACTTGTTTTTTGTTGTCGACAACATATTGTGGTTGAGGTGTCTTTAAGATATAGATCTAAGCCGCCCACGTCAAATTTTGTTAAGCATTGAGTTCTTTTAAGTACATGAACCACATGGATTAGCATGCACTGATATTGTTAAGCAGCGATTCAACCGACCCTTTTGGTCGGTGATGACACCTACACGGTAAATGGCTTCATCATACACACCGGAAGAGCGACTGAAGCTTATTACACCGTGTTGAAGGAAAATGACGGGTGTACGACGAGCAGGCATTCGTACTCTCTCGGAAGGAATGCACAACACATTGAAGGGCAACCCGCAAGATTGGTTGTACTAATAAACTAAGGGATGTATTCTGCGGGTGCCCTCCAATGCATTGTACACGTTGAAGGGCAACCCGTAAGATTGGTTGTACTAATAAACTAAGGGATGCATTTTGTGGGTGCCCTTCAATGCATTGTACATAGTTGAAAAAGAGAAGGTAAACACACCATCGATTAAGAAGTGGGCGAGGAGGACACCTCCTAGTGAGGCAGCAGCCAATGTGTGAACGTGTTTCGGGATGACAATGACAGGTGCCATCGGCGCGGATTCTTCGCAATGTTGTCCTCTTCACGAGCAGGCAATCCGCCCGCTATAGCCGATGGCCCGGCTATTTTTGGTCTGTTTTAATGTCTCCTGGACAATCTTTTTTTTCGTGAGTGGGGAGTTGCAGAGTTGTGCGTTGAGATTCGACACATCAAGACTCAAATTCGGTGACTCTGGCGATGAAAGCTATTCAGAAGGAATTCTGTTCTTGGCGCTCCTGGTATTGAAGCGGAACAACCGATGAACTAGTGTTCATACAAAGCAGGGCGGCAGCGGGACGTTAATAACACCTCGGGTGCTCGCCGAGGTGTGTACAGTAGAGGTTCAGCCCATGGAAGTCATGCCGCGAGCTCCACGGATCTATTTGCCCTGTCGGGTGCTCGCCGAGGTGTGTACAGTAGAGGTTCAGTCCATGGAAGTCATGCCGCGAGCTCTACGGATCTATTTGCCCTGTCGGGTGCTCGCCGAGGTGTGTACAGTAGAGGTTCAGTCCATGGAAGTCATGCCGCGAGCTCTACGGATCTATTTGCCCTGTCGGGTGCGTACAGTAGAGGTTCAATGGACAACAGCAACAGGTTCGTGCGCGTTCGTCTTCATGACTGGCTGGAAAGAACGAAGGCAAACTTTCACGTTTTTTCTTTTTTTCAAAGCCTTCGCCTACGGAAGGTGTGATTCAAAAGTCGGGGGCAACAACGCATCAAGAGAAAAAGAAAGGCCAAAGTGAAAGACAACGCACAGTTGCCTACTTCTGGAACGGCGGGAGGTCGAGCTTGGCCCTGATGGCGTTGACCTTCTGGAGGGCACGGTGCTTACGCTGGGGCAGCGTGTACGCGATGTTGGCGGCCACACGGAAGTCTCTCTGCTTCATGTTGGCCCTGGCGGCCTTACGAGCAGCCATGTTCTTCGTCGGGTCCTTTGCCTTCGGGTCCGCACGGATCTTGGCGTGCACCTCCTTGTACAAGTCCTCCAGACTGTCAGACTCAATGCCTGCCTTGATGTACCTGGAGAAGTGTCTCTGGTACTTCTCGTTGTCCTCCTCCTGCATCTCGTCCATCCACTCAGCGACGTGCAGTCCCATGATGCGCGACCGGTGAGCCTCGGCGTCAAGCTTGCTGCCCTCCTTCTGGTATCCAGCGAAACGCTTGTCGCTGTGCGGCACCAACAGTCCTCCGTCAATCGCTCCCTTCAGGCAAGCGAACACCTTGCCACCAACGGTCGGTCGCACCAAACCAATGTCAAGGTATGCCTTGAACGGCCTGCGGTCTTCGTCCTCAACGAGGTCGAAGTGCTCTCCGGTGCACTCCTTCGCTCCCTGTGTGTGTGTGTTTGTGCCGTGTACAATAAATGCTTCCTGCGTCAACATTCCACATTGACGGTCTTTGTCATCATCTGCTACCGAAAGAAACTTGCTGATGGCTGCCTTGATACAAATGAAGTGTAATTGCTTTCCGTGCTCGTCGTTTGGGGTGGGAAGAGGACATACCGGGTACTTCTTGTCCAAACCCTTGAGGGTGAGGATGCGACGAGCCAACAGGAGACCGGTGCAGTACGCAGCACTGTAGTTGGCAAGACCGAGGGTCAAGCCGTATTCCTTGAGCTCGTGTGCGTAGGCAGAGGCGTGGATGCGGTCACCCTTCAGCTCGGCGGAGGCAATCTGGCAGATGACGTCCTTGTTGGTGATGCGCGCAATCATCCTGTACTTGGGGGTCTGGTACTTGTTCTTGTCCTGGTTAATCATAAGCCTGCGCTGGCGGTAGTCAGTCTTTCCCTCTCTCCTTCTCTTGTACTTGACCTGGTACGTCTTGAAGTACGCATTGTTCTTCTGAACCTTCACGAACCCTCCTACCTTGACTGGTGCCTTCTTTCCTCCCATTGTATTTTTTCTTTTGCTTTGTTTTGTTGCCCTGGAAGGGGAGTGAGAGTTCGGAGCATGACAGGCGCTTCACAAAGTACCACTAGCCCGTGAACAGTGCTCGCCGCCTTGATGGCACTTGCACATTAAAGAACTCAATGCTGCGTGGGGGTCTGTGTTATTCTGTGGGTGATGCCTTTGGCAGCAATGCACGATCTCCCGGCCGTCCGCTGTGCAATCACCGCAGTGTCCCAATCTGTGGGCAGGGCAGAAAAGCATCCATGGTCGCAGGCTGTCCCCCTCACGGTGGTGCTGTTTGAATCGGCAACAGCAAACGCTTCTATTCGAGCCAACCCACTTTTCCCTACACTCAAAAGTGTATTGTTTTTTTGGAGCTGGGGATGTGCGAAGCTAGCTTTTTTCCCCGCTGCCAAAATGCATAGAGGTGGCAGAGTGAGCGGGCGTCGGGCCTTCAGGCCGGTACGCCCGCCGCCCATGACACTTTTCCGGTCGAAGATTGTTTTCGAGATTTGTGGGGTTTCGGTCCCGAAAATTGCGTTTTTTGCGGAGGATCGCGGTAGTTGGTTTCACCGGTGGTGGTGAATTGTGGTCAGTCTGGGAAAACGTTGCTTCGCCCGAACGTTGCTTCACCAGAACTTAGCATCGCCGAACTTTGCTTCATCTCACCATAACTTAACTCCTCCCGAAGTTTGCTTCACCAGAACTCAGCTGCGCCCGAACTTTGGTTCACTGGAACTTAGAATCGCCCGAACTTTGCTTCGCCCGAACTCAGCTGCGCCCGAACTTTGGTTCACTGGAACTTAGAATCGCCCGAACTTTGCTTCGCCCGAACTCAGCTGCGCCCGAACTTTGCTTCGCCCGAACTTTACTGGTTCCCGAACTTTAACTGCTGCCTCCAGTCTCGCCCCGTGCCGGCCTTTAGCCGAGCGCATGTACTTTTCCAGGGCGGTGTGTGTGTTCACCGCGTCTTCCGGTGCCTTCTTGGGTGGCGACCCTCTGCGAGGTCCAGCGCCTTTTACTCTCTCTACCATGTCCACTCTCTCTTTCCAGTTGGTCCTTCCTTGTTTGCATCCTGCAAGGTACACTTTCTCTGGCAGATAGGTTGCCGCCCACGTCAGGTGCTGCGGGTACACGGTGGTCTCCGCCTGCGCTGTGCCAATCTTCTGCACGTGTTCTCGAATGCCTAGGATCACCGTCTCATCCGAAAGTTGCGCCCGACGCTCCCCATACACCTGATCCACCGACGGCAGTTAAGATCGTTGTAGTTGCTTCGTGGCCACTGAACCACGGTCGTCCAGTCAACTTCTTGAATGCTGAGCCTAACTCAATTAGGCTCATCGCATTTCCGAGTGCGGAGGCACGGAAGGTCAGCAGCTCCGCTTCCTGCTGCTCTCGCGTTGGACGTTGGCTTTGCACTGAGGCCCATTGCCGCGTTGCTCAAAGCGTGTGTGTTTAAGTTCAGGGCTTTGAGTGGGTAACGTCGGAATCGAAGTATAGCCCACTTGTCGCTTTCACCAGTCGGCTTTGAATTTCCGACACACTGCGTTCGGGTCCTGTGACTCCTCTCCGAAGCCCGGGGCGGGTTCCTTCGGGGGCGGGACTGAATGCGTGCCCTCAGAAGCACGCACATACCCACACACACACACACACACACACATGGGGGTAGCAGTCGTCAGCATTGCAGAATGCTCGGCGACAAGTGATTCGCGCCACTTCCCCGTGAGCGAGTCTCGGAACAGGACACAAAACTGTGAAGTGACTGCGACCGTGTCGGGTGCTTGCACCAGGAGTTTGAAACAGCTAGTCAGGCCAAACTCATTGCACAGAGAGAGCTTGCCACATCCTCCGGTGTGATGTGCCGCCTGTGTGACACTCAACTGTTGCACGGCGCCGAAAACCCCGTGCACCTAACACCGCAAGATGAAAACAGAAGTCTTGAGCCGAGTGCCGGATGGGGAAGCTGACAGCCCCCCACGCTCTATTTGTCCCTTCCCCTCATGCGAAGTTGCAAGAACGACACGCGGCTCTGCCTTGTTCGTGACACGGCCTTTCTAACTGAGACACTGAGACTGAGACACTTTAAGCATGTTCGTTTAGAACTGCCGCTTTTCGTTGCCGCCGTAGAAATCAGGAGAAAGGGAAGACATGCGGCGTCCAGTGGACGAATTTTGCATCATTCGGCTCTGTCTGCTAGTGATGTGACCGACGAAATAATTGGAAGCAAATGGTAGTGCGCCGCAGCGTCTTTTTTGAACAACGTTTGCGCACAAACAAAAGAAACGCTTACGTAAACATCCGCAGGTGAAGGTGCCACATTGCTTCCTCCACTCGCAGACTCTGAGGGCGGAATTGACGCACTACCGAGGGCCCGATAGAGGCCGCCGAAACGCTCCAAAAGCATGAAAAAAGCGAAAGCAGTCCAGAAAACAAAGATAACACGAAGAAAGAACCTCGAACGATCGTCGCCCCGCAGTGGTGTGTGCTCAGTGGATGTGCTGATGATCGAGCGTTCGTGTGCAGTTCCCCCTTTTACTTCTGGAACGGCGGGAGGTCGAGCTTGGCCCTGATGGCGTTGACCTTCTGGAGGGCACGGTGCTTGCGCTGGGGCAGCGTGTACGCGATGTTGGCGGCCACACGGAAGTCTCTCTGCTTCATGTTGGCCCTGGCGGCCTTGCGAGCAGCCATGTTCTTCGTCGGGTCCTTTGCCTTCGGGTCCGCACGGATCTTGGCGTGCACCTCCTTGTACAAGTCCTCCAGACTGTCAGACTCAATGCCTGCCTTGATGTACCTGGAGAAGTGTCTCTGGTACTTCTCGTTGTCCTCCTCCTGCATCTCGTCCATCCACTCAGCGACGTGCAGTCCCATGATGCGCGACCGGTGAGCCTCGGCGTCAAGCTTGCTGCCCTCCTTCTGGTATCCAGCGAAACGCTTGTCGCTGTGCGGCACCAACAGTCCTCCGTCAATCGCTCCCTTCAGGCAAGCGAACACCTTGCCACCAACGGTCGGTCGCACCAAACCAATGTCAAGGTATGCCTTGAACGGCCTGCGGTCTTCGTCCTCAACGAGGTCGAAGTGCTCTCCGGTGCACTCCTTCGCTCCCTGTGTGTGTGTGTTTGTGCCGTGTACAATAAATGCTTCCTGCGTCAACATTCCACATTGACGGTCTTTGTCATCATCTGCTACCGAAAGAAACTTGCTGATGGCTGCCTTGATACAAATGACAGTGTGAAATTGCTTTCCGTGCTCGTCGTTTGGGGTGGGAAGAGGACATACCGGGTACTTCTTGTCCAAACCCTTGAGGGTGAGGATGCGACGAGCCAACAGGAGACCGGTGCAGTACGCAGCACTGTAGTTGGCAAGACCGAGGGTCAAGCCGTATTCCTTGAGCTCGTGTGCGTAGGCAGAGGCGTGGATGCGGTCACCCTTCAGCTCGGCGGAGGCAATCTGGCAGATGACGTCCTTGTTGGTGATGCGCGCAATCATCCTGTACTTGGGGGTCTGGTACTTGTTCTTGTCCTGGTTAATCATAAGCCTGCGCTGGCGGTAGTCAGTCTTTCCCTCTCTCCTTCTCTTGTACTTGACCTGGTACGTCTTGAAGTACGCATTGTTCTTCTGAACCTTCACGAACCCTCCTACCTTGACTGGTGCCTTCTTTCCGCCCATTTTAAGCCCTTCTTTTGATTCCTTGAGCTGTGTTCACGTTTAATGAAAGAGCCACAAACCCTCCTGGATCTGGTCAGATACGATGCGTGTGCGGCTTCTTGGCGTACCACACGGCGGAACCGAGCAAGCGAGATTTCGATTGCTATTCTGATAACAAACTTGCCACTAGCCACCACTGCAAACAAAAACGCAACAGAAAAAGTGAAGTGAGTGCAAAACCAAGGAGCCGTTTCCGCCTCCGTTTCCGTTTCCATGTTTCGGAGAAAAAAAAACGGATGGAAACGCGTTTACTTGCCAACATGAACGACGCACTAGTTATAGGGTTTCACTAGTTATTAACTAGCTCAATGACTAGTGAAATTTATAACTTGCTCGGACATAACTAGCAACTAGCATATAACTAGCAGTGCTAGTTATATAACTAGCTCGTGCTAGTTATATAACTAGCTGTGCTAGTTATATAACTAGCTCTCCCAGTAGAATAGCCAGTGAAATACAGTGAAACTGCATTGAGCTCAGTCAAAAAGGACGGTGTCTTCCAACTTCAGCGCTCAGACTGGGTATCCTGGCCCACTTTTTCTTGCTATCTGCTGCTCGGCTGTCTCGGTTGTCTCTTCGTCAAGCAAGAAGCGTTTTGTGACAATCGATGAAGGAGACTGTACACGAATTTCCATCAGGTTTCTGCTGTGGGAGAAGTTTCCACCAATCGTATCCGGAACAAAAAGCTTCCCAACATTTTTCGCCACAAGAAATTTCCGCCCGACGTTTTTCGCCATAAGCAATTTCCGCCGGTAGTTTCTGCCATGAGAAATTTCCATCAGATTTCTGCCACGAGTGAAATATCCACCTTAATACACTCCAGCCCGTAATTAATCAATTTCTAATTCGTGAAGACCGCCAAATCCTTAAAAAAATAATTAGTTCCTTCACGAAACAGAAATTCACAAAACACATGTTCATGATTTACAGGACCCCCCTGAATCCGCTCTTTGTGCTGGCAGCTGTCTGGACCAAGAGATCGTCGAAAGTACAGCCCCCGCGAAGAAGTGCTCATCAGCTCTCTCAGTGGCTGCTATCAAGGTCATCACCGATCGCGCCGAACCGCTGGTGTTGTTCAAGCGGACATCGTGCGTTCATGGAATGCGGAGCACCCCAACAAAACTGTGGGTGTTGCTGTGGTGTCCAGGTGCGTGAACTACAAGTGCGAGTGTCCTCCCGGAAGGGCAACGGTTGAGGTGGACTGAGATGACCCGGCTGTCTCGGGTGGCCGGTAACGGCCAATCGATTCACCGCGCTTACGAGGGGCGCGTGGTGCGGCTGCTGTCCCGTGTGTTCCTGGGCTGCACATGTACTCGCGCAGCTGGGGTATATGCGATTGCTGCGTGGTTTGTTCTGCCTCCCTCTCACCTGGCTTTAACACCCGCGCAACCGCACTGTGGCCTGCCGGACCGGGGGCCACCACCAGACTCAGCAAAAATAGACTGAAACCCCCAGAAGCGCCCGTCAGAAAAAATAAATAATTCCTTCACAAAGTAGCTCTTCACAAAATACAATTTCACAAGATATTTACGGACTGGAGTGTAGTTTCCGTTGTAAAAAGATTTTGCCCACAATTTCCCGTGAAGAAATTTCTGCCGGTAGTTTTCGCCCAGGGCTTACGCAGCTCTTTTGTCTTGGAGCTAAATACGTACTGAAAATCAGTACGTTAAATAGAGCATGCCTTGCAAACAGGGCTTACGCAGCTCTTTTGTCTTGGAGCTGAATACGTACTGAAAGTTAGTACGTAGAGCCCCGGGCAAAAAGAAACAGAGCATAGGGGGCTCACTTGCCAGTGCTGCATGTCTTTGCCTTCTCTCCGGCCTCAACCCCTTCGTGTCGCGGTGGTAAGCTACAGCAGGATCTGCCGACGTACTGCGGTATCTTGTCTCTTACGCACTAATTAATGGTCATATCGGCTCGCGTAAGCCCGACGAAACGGGTTTGTCTGTCATGCTTAGACATCCAAGCCAGCTTGCTCCTTCCTCCACCACCTGTCGCAAGGACACAGTGCAATCAGAAGTTGCTTCCGACCCATTTGATGCATTTTTGTATTCGTCCAGTTCTTCGAAAAGACCTGCATGGGCCTGCTCGGGCGGCCTTTGGGTGTCGAAGGGAAAAAGATAGTACGTGCTGATAACGTACTGATTTCAGCACGTGTACACGTCCTGATTCAGCATGTGTGCAAAAAGAAACTACAAAAAATTAAGGGTAATATACAGATATATGCGCACTTTATTGTTTTTTTGCAAATATATGCATGTTCGTACAAACATGCATATATTTGCAGAAAAACTTAAGTTTTTTTAGAGTTATAGACTACAATACATACTACTTTGCAAATATATGCATGTTTTTTTGCAAATATATGCATACGCATATATTTGCAAAAAATATGTCAAAATTTTGGAGGATCAATTTTTTAGTGTTTTTTGGTCCAAAAATTGGGTCCAAACTTTGGGTCCAAAAAATTGGGTCCAAAATTTGGGTCCAAAATTTGGGTCCAAAAATTTGGGTCCAAAATTTGGGTCCAAAATTTGGGTCCAAAATTTGGGTCCAAAAAATTGGGTCCAAAATTTGGGTCCAAAAATTTGGGTTCAAAATTTGGGTCCAAAATTTGGGTCCAAAATTTGGGTCCAAAAAATCGGGTCCAAAATTTGGGTCCATAATTTGGGTCCAAAAATTGGGTTCAGTTTTTTTGCAAAATATATATGGTACGATGCCAAAAGGGGGGGGGGGGGTTTGGGCGGAAAAATCCCCGCATAGTTCACCAGGGTCTGACGGGTACTGAGGCCCCATACCCTTCCTAAAACATCATTCTGCGTTCAAATACGCCCTCAGAAGCCTCCGGAGAGCCTTCTATGATGTCCCAAATGCGATTTTGTGGGTTTTTAGGGGGTCCCCCCGCCTGCTGGCCGTAAACCACCATAGAAGACACATACGCAACCTGATGCTGGGTCGCTTCTCTGTGCAAGATCCCAGCCCAAACACACGTTTTCGGCGTTCTCTAGCACTCTCCAGGTGCATTCGACCCTCGGGCTTCGTGGTTTCTTTCACTCACAGGTGTTCCGGGACGTGCAAAGATAAGGAGAATGGCCCCCTGCATTGGGGACAGACCGAACTACGCCCTGCCTGTCTATACAGGCTTTGGGGTCAACCTGCACTGGCTTTGGCGCCACATCCACCGTTTCGGGCTTCGTTTGTGCTGCTTTGGAGTCCATTAAGAACTCTGGTCTGATTTGCGGGACGCTTTCCTCGGTTTTGGCGCCCACTTTCACTGTTCTAAGGCCTGTTCAGGCTTCTACCTGCATCATGTTATGCTATTCTGGTGATTCTGCAAGGCTTGGTGAACGAAGTAGGACAAGCGTTAAGTAACAGGCGATCATCAGCCGTTCTCAAGCGGTTGACTACGACGCGTTCACTTCATGATTTTGAAGCAGGCTTCACCGCTTTCAGGGCAGGCTTTCAGAGCTTTCCTGGCAATGTCTTCCCTTCTGGCATCTTTCTCACCCATGGCTGCAAAGTGCTTCTCGCTGGATGTCTTTGCACAGGCGGCACATGACCCGAGGGATGTGTGGCAAGCTCCTGTGCAGTGAGCTTGGTCAGACAAACTGTGTGGCGCACACACCTGCCATGGTCGGCAGTATCACCTGGGCCACAGTTTGAGTCCTGTTCCGAGACCCGCTCACGGTGAAGTGGCGCCTACTGGGTCGCTTCCTCTCCAGCTTCGGCGCAAAGTCTTCACCACTGGATGCACTTTGAACGGTGAAGTGGGCACCAAAACCGAGCAAAGCGTCCCGCAAATCAGACTAGAGTTCTTAGTGGATCCCAAAGCAGCACAAACGAGACCAAAACGGTGCACATGGCGCCAAGGCGGCGCAATTCGACCCCAAAGCCTGTATAGACAGGCAGGGCGTGGTACGGTCTGTAGGGTCCATTCGCCTTGTTTTTGCACACCCCGGAACACCTGTAAGCGAGATAATTTATGAAGTCCGAGGGTCGAATGCACCTGGAGAATGATAGAGAACGCCGAAAACGTGTGTTTAGGCCGAGATTTTGCTCCGAGGAGCGACCCAGCATCAGGTTGCATATGTGTCTTCTATGGCGGTTTACGGCCAGCAGACGGGGGGACCCCCTAAAAACCCACAAAAATTGCATTTGGGACATCATAGAAGGCTCTCCGGAGGCTTCTGAGGGCGTATTTGAACGCAGAATGATGTTTTAGGAAGGGTATGGGGCCTCAGTACCCGTCAGACCCTGGTGAACTATGCGGGGATTTTTCCGCCCAAACCCCCCCCCCCCCCTTTTGGCATCGACTCATATGCATGTTTTTTTTGCAAATATATGCATATGCATATATTTGCAAAAAAAACTGCATTTTGCGTATGCGTGTCACAAAAAGTTGCAGTTTTCTGCGCATATATCTGCAAGTTTCCCAAAAATTAACGTGCTGAAATCAGTACGTTCAGCATGCTGAACGTAAGGCCTGCTTGCAAACTGGGCCTACACAGGAACTTGCTGCAGGCCATGTTCGCGCGTTTATTGAGGTTTAGAGTTCGGTGTTTCAGGGTCTCCAGTTGCACTGTCTTCGAACTGACCTGCTACGAGAACGAGAGTAACGACATTGCAATGGTGTACAGGGTGCTCGGGTCATACGGAGAGCTGTGTAAGCCCGGTTCCACGTCTTTCCAGCAATTAAATTTGTGGTGAGCACAGCGAGCCACAGGAAGACTGGTGCCGTAGCATGTGATCGACAGGGTGGACGATACAAGTACTGGGGTGCAGTGGCTATCCACAGAACGGGGGAGTCCAGCACCTTCGGCGCTAAAAAGCTTGCTTGTATGTGTGCGTGTGTGTGTGCATACCGGACCGTACTACCAGTGTGTCTGGAGAGAAAAAAAGTAGTACGGGCTGATAACGTACTGATTTCAGCATGTGTACATGTACTGATTCAGCATGTGTACAAAAAAAATCAAAAAAAAAGTAACGTGCTGAAATCAGTACGTTCAGCATGCTGAACGTAAGGCCTGTTTTCGCCACAAGAAAAACTCCACCAGGTTTTCGTGAGAGAAATTTCCACCAATAGTTTCCGTTGTAGAAAGTTTCCACCAACAATTTCCCACGAAAGAAATTTCCGCAAGTAGTTTCCGCCACGAGAAAGTTTCCATCAGGTTTCTGTCGTGAGAGAACTTTCCACCAATAGTTTCCGTTATGAAAAAATTCCACCAAGAGTTTCTGTCGTGAGAGAATTTTCCACCAATAGATGCCGCCAGTAGTTTCCGCCGTGGTGCTCACCAGTGGCTTCACTTCTTCACCAACAAAAACCTTAACTCTAAAAAGGGACGTACGACTTTTTTTGACACATCGGGGTTTCCCGGTGTCTGACACCGGGACACTGAGCTTTAGAGTCCTGGTCTTTCAAGATGTGGTGGGCTTCAATGCATTTTACCCTAAAAATGCCTACAGGAGCTAGTTATATAACTAGCAGAGCTAGTTATATAACTAGCAGAGCTAGTTAAATAACTAGCTCGTGCTAGCTATATAACTAGCTTGTGCTAGTCACAAGTTATCAAATATAACTAGTTATAAAATAACTAGTTATTTTCACAAGTTATGTACCTTACTAGTGCGTCGTGTGGCCCTAGGGCTAAGTTGGATGGAAACGCCGTTTCTTTTAGTTTTTTTTCGAAATAAGGAAACGGAAACGGAAACGGAAACGTTTCCGTTTCTTTTAAAAGAAACGCCGGAAGGCTCCTCATGCTGAGGGGTCCTATAGGATACCACTTCGCGGGTCCTTCTGGATGTCCGTTTCGAGCCAAATTTTGGCTTTCCTTTCAGAGGGCGGGATCACCTTCTTCTTTTGATCTACCAGCGGGCACTTCTCTTCCTCCGTCTTCTGGCGGGCTCTCTGACTCTTCAGGGCCCTTCCTGGGCTGTTCTTCGACTTGGCTCGGCCCCTTCTTGTGTGTCGTCGCGGTCTCGTTTGTGCAGAGCAGTCGCCGGTGCTCACCGCTTTCTTTCGTCGGCGATCTGAGACGAGCAAATAGGTAACCACAAGCTAATGATGCAGAATGTCGTCACATGTGGATGTTTTCTGACACCAGATTCCACTCTTCTGTGCCTCCCACTTCGTCTTCTGCTGCTTCCAACCCACGTTCTCATGTGAGTGGGGCTTTTTGAATCTGCCGTCCTCTTCTACATTGTTGGTGGTTCTTCCTGCCGTCGTTGTCTATGCTCCGACAACACCGCCCGATGGCGCCCCTTCCGGTGACGGTTGCCACCCGTCGTCGTATGCAAGGTGCACTGTGGCAAGCGATGTTTAACGGACACTGCGTGGCCATCGCTTTTCTGGCGGGTTCAACATTGCCCCGGCATACGTGCTCTGTTATGCGAGGCCGTTGGCCAACGCGCTGAAGACGATCGGGAAAGCACATCGGCTTCCAATGATAGACTCTACAGATACGATCGTTCAGCGCCACAGGCTACAAGACCGGGGTTTTTCGGCGGTGTAAGACAAAGAGGGAGTGCAGTCAGCATCAGGAGGTGAGAAGGGCACATCGTCGCCACAACAGCCATTGGTGTAAAGAGCTGCAGACCTCAAAGTCATCACAACCGGATGCGTGTGGTTGCGTCTGCTCCACGCGGTCGCAACTCTTATGCTTCTTTCCTCCCTCTTTTCGGAGCCTCCTTGTCCATGGTTTCCCACTGGATTGCGGGGTCCGCCGTTCGGAACACATTTCCGGTCGGACCTTCAGCCAGTATACCAGTGCGTTTCTTTTGAAAAGAAACGGCGTTTCCATCCACCGCTAAAAAGAAGGAAACGGAAACGGAAACGTTTCCAACGTTTCCATCCTATACATGTATACATAGCCCTGGGGGGGGGGGGGGGGGGGCAGTGCTGATACTAAGCCTGAGACCCAAAACGAAGTTGCTAACCCTGGGTGGGGGTGGGTACCCCCCCCCCCCCCCCCCCCTCCTGGTGCAACCCACTGTGGACCTACTGTGGGACCCACCTTAGCTAAATTCTCTAAGGTGAAATGGTGGAAAAAGTGGGTCAAAATCTTTTTTTTTTCGAGTGCTTTTTTGGGAGGATTCAGGGGATAAGCTTCTATATCCACATTTGGACCGTCGGTCAGAATTTGGAAAGGCCGCCGGAAAAAAAAAAAAAAAAAAAAATGGCACTACCGTGACTGCATCGTCCCCCAGGCGCCGGCAGCGGTGGCCGATGTGCAATTGGAGGGGCAACCACTGCACCAGCAAAGGCTACAGAAGGAGTGCACGCAGGGGGAATCCCACTTCCCAGCACCAGTAGAAGTGGCCAGTTTGGATGCAAGTTGGACGGGCACGGGGGAAAGAACAACAGCTCTGCATGACACATCACGTGCGAAGAGATAACCGCCGGCGATGCAGATTATCGCCACAGATTCTTTGCATTCTGACCCAAACTATCTACCAGACAAAATGCCAGGGATAAAACACATAGAAAGTCGAAAAATGAAGCGTCAAACAAGTCAATCGACCTTGCAAGGCTTTGTCACGTAAGAAGCCCAAACCTGCTCCAAAGCCAGCAGACGAGCCGAAGGCTGTTCGCGAGGATGCAGAGTGGGGGAAGCTGTACTCGCAAGACTATGCCAAGTGGACAAAGAAGGACGTGGCGAGCCTGGGAGGAGGTACAAAGACGCTGAAGGAGTACGTGAAAGTCCAAGCAAAGGCAAGGCATATGACACGTGGAGGTTGGCAAAATTGGCCAACCGCCCTCCTCATCTCCACCATGACAATCTTTGATTCATTGGTTGATGAGGACAACAAGAACCCGCCCCATCGGCGCCAGACATTGGAGCAGCTGCAGTCTTCCGCCTACTCAAGCGCATCCTTGCGCCTTTCCCCCGTCTTCTCCTCTACACTACAGGCAGCAGCTTTGGTTTGCACTGCATTGGGGGACTCACATCTTCCAGTGTTCACTACTCGGCCCATGCTTGCTCCAGAGGTACTCGGTCTCGATCCCGGCACAGCCGAGGACGCCGATGTCGTGAATGCTGCATATGAGGGTCTGGAAGGCTTCACAGCAATTGATGCACGATTCATTGAGGCCTACCACACAGAACACGCAGAGCCGTACCTCAATGCGTTACTCTCTGCCATTAAAAACCGCCTGCGCATTGCCCCTCTTCTTACTGCGATGAGCTCACTGTTTGATCCTAGTGGACCTGTTCTTCGGGAAGGTGGTGACCCCGACGTTGCAACAACGCATCTCTCCACCATCCTAACGTTTTATGGTGAAACCAAGGTGCTGGTGAACGCAAATGGGCAGCCCACAGGGCCAATGCTTTTTTTTAGCCCCCAATTCTGCAGGAAGCTGAGGGTGAATTGCCGGGTGTGCTTGCGGCTCTGAAGAGGCTTTACGAAGCCAACCCGCATGGAAAGACGTACTCCGGGGCAGTCACCCTTTTTTAAACGACCGCACCACCCCCGCACTTCCACCATCATGAGCATATCGCTGCTCATGCCACTGGCGAACGCAAGCCCTGAACGGCTCTTCTCCATGCTGAAGCTGTTGAAGACCCGCCTGCGTGGCAGTCTGGGGGATGATTCACTGCAGGAGCTGTTGACGCTCTTATTAGTGGCCGAGTACAGCGACACTGATGGATTGCCAAAGAGCGAGGTAAAAGCCTTTCTTGAGGCATTCCTCTCCGAGAAAGAACGGCACAGGCAGTTCCGGTCAACTCCTTTCTACTTTTCTCAGAGACAAGATACTGCGGATTCGGGTCGGCAGCTCCTGCTGTTGCTTACCTGCGACTGGAGGGCAGGTGCAGGTTGAGGCCGGAGAAGAGGCAGAGACACCGGCAGGCGAGCCAACTCAGTGCAAAAATTGCAGAAAAACAGTGAAAACGCAAAAAAGCCGTTATCGGTCCAAATTTGGAAAATGGGCCGGAGACCAAGCTAATGCCCTGGAGGATTTGGGCCAAAAAAAAAAAAACTTTTTTTTCTTGGTCGCTGCCAGTGCAGTCAGGCTCGACCGCTCGACCGGTCAAGTCACTTTCCGAAAAAACTTTTTTTTTTTTGGACAGGAATTTGCCACAACTTTTTTTTGCACTGGCGAATACAGGTCGAAATCCATCCTATGCCAGAAAAAAAATTTCCCACGCTACGCGTGGGAAAACAACATGTGGTGTTTTAAAGTAAAAGTTCCCTTGAAACTCTGGGTTTTAGCTGAAACAGGCAGTCTCACAAAGTTAGTACACTGTCGTGCTTCAGTAGTAGGACGGCGTATTACGACTTTTCCAGTCGCTTCGCTTGTGAATCATTAGTGCCATGAACAGGCCGACAACCCAGGTCCACTATCACATATACAATACAAAAGATGGGCCCAGAGCGACGAGTTTCGGGGTTGCAGTGGAGTCTTCAGATGCCTGAGGCAATGGAACACTGTTTTGGTTTTGTAGGTGGGCCTCATTATGACTGCTGTGACCTTGGCATGTGCCTTCGTGGGTGTGCTGCTTCACCACCTTGTTGTAGACCCCAGTAGTCTCTGTATTCTGGCTGCAGCCGAACATACTGCAATCTGGGAGCTGGTGAGCTGTGAGAGGAGTTGGGAATCCAAAAGCTTGCCCTTGCCCCCGTGACCTTGGCTTTTGTCAAAGCTTTCCGTTTTCCCACCATTTTCTACTACTGTGAGGCACTACCCATGGCAGATTTTTCTAATTTTTTTTTTGCCCGGTCGAATCGACACGGGCGCCGGTCGAATTCGACCGGTGTCCACATTCGACCGCCTTGACCGGTCGAATGTCAATCCGAGAGCAATAATTTTTTTTTTGTCAATTCGACCGGCCGGTGACTGCACTGGTCGCTGCTGAGGAAACCACCTTAGAGCGGTCACCACCCTGCTGCACACAGGCCCTGCAGGAGGGGGGGGGGGGGGGGGGGGGGGGGGTACCCACCCACCCCTCGTTGCCGTCCGGCTGACAACGATGCCGAGTTTAGGGGCCTTAGCATCAGCACTGGGGGGGGGGGCAAGGGTACCCCCGCGGGCCCCGAATTAGCGCTAGGGTCCAGATAGGGTGTGGGTGGGCGTGGGTGGTGGGCTGGTGGTGAAGCATGAACCCTTTGTGATTTCTACTTACATCTTCTACTTACATCGTTCACGGCATCATGTGTAGCTGTTCTGCATGTTCTCTGAATCCGTTTCCTGCTTGATCTGAAGAGGAGCAAGAGGGTCCAGGCCCACGGTAATCACGCCATCCAAGATGGAATCTTCAATATTGCAGCTTCCACAACAAGCGGAGAGCAAGACGAGAGAAAATCAAATAAACTTGCTAAAATTTGATAAAAAAGATCACAGTCGTGCATTTACCATAGGGGCTGAGCGGGCGGAGGCTCTAAGGTGAAATGGTCAAAATGCCCTGGGAAAAATGTGGGACAAAAACTTTCCGAAATGCGGGTTTTTAGGGATTCCGGCCAAAAAAAAAATATATATATATTTTTTTCAACGCCCACCTTGCCACCTGTGACCTTGGGTGGCTGAGCCGTGGTACCCTTTAGGCAGCCAGCTAGACCTGCCAGAACCTGAAAACCTCCTTCAGGTTTCGTGGCTGTGTCGAAAAATACATTCCGAGGACGTTTTTGAACGCTTTTGAATCCGTTGAGCTCAAGGACAGTCTGGGGCCCCGGAATGGAATTGTAAACGAATTGCATCTCGTACCAGAGAGTTTTTCCTTTGGTAATCGTTCACATGGGCCAAAAACCCTGAAAAATAATAATTTTCCAGGGCCCGGGCCCCGGATTACAGGTACCCCTGGGGGGGGGGGGGGTCTCACTTCTAATTTGGTTCTGCCTGGTGAACTCCCCGGCTCTCCTGGTGTGCCTTATGCGAGTATCGGAGCTACCCCACTGTTTCTGTGTCTGCTACGCACGCTCGTCTTGCCACGTTTAACGTAAAGATGTGCCTTATGGAGAACGAGAGACCCAAAACTGTGTGAGAACAAGAGAACCCGAAACTGTGGCTCATGAGGGGAAACAAATTGAATTTTCTGGGTGGCATTTTTGGGGTGCAAATGGTTAGGTGACGTTGCGACATGCCTCACATTCTGCTGCGCTTTTGCGGCTCTTCTCCTGAGTCCAATTCGGATGCCAGAGTTGAGTCACTGTCAGTGTCGTCGTCTTCGTCAATCACATCAGAGAAGCCGATGAAAACATGTCGGCTCGTGAGCTTGAGCAACAGGAACTATCCCGGGGCCTAAAGGTGAAGAACCCGCGACATCTTCTAAAAAGGCCAATTTCCCATGACGACGACCAAGACCTTCCGGATGAGGTCTTGCGGCCTCGAAATGATGATGGATGTGACAAGCTTGGCCTTTGTCCAAGATTGGTGCCGCTGGAGCCTGTTCAACCAGCAGCAGCTTCGTCCAAAGACTGACTTCGCAGTCGAATCTCCTTGGCACAAAAGCGAGTAAGGCTGCTCTTTTATCCCACCGCCCATTCGCTTCTGTAACGGCCTTTTGCTTCTTTCTAAGTGCTAGGAGTTTCTCCGCACCAAGTCTCTTCTTGCGGGCAGCTAAACACTCGATGCTCCGACTAACATGCTCGTCAACTATATCGCTAACATGTTCGTCAACCATCTTTGTAATGTCAGCCGAGTTCTCTTCCAGGAACGACAGGTGCGTTTCGTGCACGCAGAGCTTTGCTCGCAGACAAGCATCACTCATTCTGATGGAATCTTGCTCAGCAACCTCGCGCTTGAGCTTTCCGCAAGATCCTTCCAGGGGTCTTGGCCCGAGGGTCACGGGGCGAGACAGATCAGGGCTGATTCCCGTGCAATAGTTGTCAAACTCGAACAAAATCCCGCACACAAGGAAATGACAAACTATTCAGGAATGCTGTGTCGTCTTCGACGAACTGTGACAGCGGGCCCAGCGTGATGAAGACTGATTTTTATAAATAGAGCGCTAGTCGGACACTTGCTCGTTAGGGGAAAAAATGAATTTTGGAAAGGGGGTGTTGGTAAATGTGGGGAAAGAAAGGAAGGACGTGAGTTGTGTCACAGACGCACATTGCAATCCCTAATTTGCTTCCTGTGCTTGTCAATGCTTTCGATTCTGAAACTCATTTCCTTCAATCGAAAGAGCTGACTATTCAGCTCAGCACTTGAAACATCCAATGATATTGCCACTATCGCTCCATTTTTGTGCCACAGGAGAATCAGGTTCCGCTATGAGCTTCGCTGGATGTAACTGTGGGAGTTGGGGCTGTTTGTTTGGGACTGATAAGCACACAACAAGGCCTTCTGCAGTTGTGATGATGGCGGCAACCTGTTTGCGCCAAGTGTGTTCTTCAACCTCGTACCCCATGGATCCTGTGTGTGCGATGCGCGCGACCGACAGGCTGCAGCATACTGTGACCGTACTGCGACTGAAACCGAACCCCGGAAGGGAGGTCGCGCTGGTCCGACCTCAAAAATAATCTTTTATCCGCTAACCCCGGGGTGCCGTTGTTATTGGTGCTGGTTTGTGGGATAAGGTGAGGAAAAAAGGGGGTTCCTTTTTGCGGTGGTCTCCGCTGGTCTGGTAGTCCGTGCTACCTCCTTTCTTTTACACTCCACCACCCCGTTTTGGGGGTGGAGGTGGGACTCCCTTCCCAGAAGGGGACTCTGCAAGTAAAAACCCCCACGAGAAAAAAGAAGCAAATAAACGACCCCCCCTTTCAAGTATTGCCGGGTTTGTGCCGGGTTTGTGGACAGGGTTTGGATCACACCATTGCAGCGTCTTGTTGTACCTTTAGTAACGGTATATGAGTTTCTCCTTGTTTAGCATGGGTTTTCTGGGCTCTTCGTCCATGGGTTTTGCTTGCAACGGACGGCTGCGAAAGGAAGGGAAGCCTTTGAGAATTGTGATCACCATCTCATCAGAGAAACGAAGAAAGCGTTGAACAAGTCGTCATCGGAAGGGCAAAAGGGTCTTGACTGCGGTGCAGAAAATAGACTTCTGAAGGTCAGCCGCTTGCTCGAAAAAGATGATCCCCCAAAGATGGGGCCAAAAAAAAGGAAAGAAGCTATTTCGTTGCGCGCGATCACTTCTGGAACGGCGGGAGGTCGAGCTTGGCCCTGATGGCGTTGACCTTCTGGAGGGCACGGTGCTTGCGCTGGGGCAGCGTGTACGCGATGTTGGCGGCCACACGGAAGTCTCTCTGCTTCATGTTGGCCCTGGCGGCCTTGCGAGCAGCCATGTTCTTCGTCGGGTCCTTTGCCTTCGGGTCCGCACGGATCTTGGCGTGCACCTCCTTGTACAAGTCCTCCAGACTGTCAGACTCAATGCCTGCCTTGATGTACCTGGAGAAGTGTCTCTGGTACTTCTCGTTGTCCTCCTCCTGCATCTCGTCCATCCACTCAGCGACGTGCAGTCCCATGATGCGCGACCGGTGAGCCTCGGCGTCAAGCTTGCTGCCCTCCTTCTGGTATCCAGCGAAACGCTTGTCGCTGTGCGGCACCAACAGTCCTCCGTCAATCGCTCCCTTCAGGCAAGCGAACACCTTGCCACCAACGGTCGGTCGCACCAAACCAATGTCAAGGTATGCCTTGAACGGCCTGCGGTCTTCGTCCTCAACGAGGTCGAAGTGCTCTCCGGTGCACTCCTTCGCTCCCTGTGTGTGTGTGTTTGTGCCGTGTACAATAAATGCTTCCTGCGTCAACATTCCACATTGACGGTCTTTGTCATCATCTGCTACCGAAAGAAACTTGCTGATGGCTGCCTTGATACAAATGAAGTGTAATTGCTTTCCGTGCTCGTCGTTTGGGGTGGGAAGAGGACATACCGGGTACTTCTTGTCCAAACCCTTGAGGGTGAGGATGCGACGAGCCAACAGGAGACCGGTGCAGTACGCAGCACTGTAGTTGGCAAGACCGAGGGTCAAGCCGTATTCCTTGAGCTCGTGTGCGTAGGCAGAGGCGTGGATGCGGTCACCCTTCAGCTCGGCGGAGGCAATCTGGCAGATGACGTCCTTGTTGGTGATGCGCGCAATCATCCTGTACTTGGGGGTCTGGTACTTGTTCTTGTCCTGGTTAATCATAAGCCTGCGCTGGCGGTAGTCAGTCTTTCCCTCTCTCCTTCTCTTGTACTTGACCTGGTACGTCTTGAAGTACGCATTGTTCTTCTGAACCTTCACGAACCCTCCTACCTTGACCGGTGCCTTCTTTCCGCCCATTTTTCTTCTTTTTTCGCTCCTTTGTTGAATGTCCTGTCGGTTGGGTGTAACGGATGCTCCAATCCTGTTTGCTGCCGTACCGTCGACCAGCCTGCTATTCTCTAAAGCAACCATCGGCACTGTGTTCTCGTGCGCGCGAACGTAACCCTGCCGCCACAACCGGAGCACTGTGAATGAGGACGCTGCTCCAGAGCAGAGTCCTCATTCAGGTCTATTCACACACTGCCGTTGAGCCGATCAGACAGACGAAGGCAGGCAGAGGCACCAAGCGCGTGCCTGGACGCGATGGTCAACGCGGCGGGCCGAAAAGGCGGAAGCACGTCGCTACACGCGCGAAGAGACAACCGCGAAGGCTGGCGATGCTGATTATCGCCACCGATTCTGCTTAACGACTTCTGAGGTTTATTTATGATTTGGTGTCTCCGGTTGACCATTGGGGCTGCGTGTCGGGTCTCGAGACGAGGCTGACGGCGTTTGAAGATGGATTGACCCTTGTGCAGCTTGTGATGCTTGTTCCGTCGATCTTTGGTGTCAGCTCTCACCATGGGGGCATCTCTCCACGCGCAATTGGATCAATTCCAACGTACGGTTCAAGAACAGGAGATGCCAAAGACGGGTTCTTGAGAGATCTCCAGCTTGACTCCCTAAGGGAAAGTGGAAGGGCGAATCCAAATGGTTCATGCTTTTCCCACCTCTGCCTGGCATCTCACTTCGCTGTGTGTTCTGCTCCGTCGTGCGACCGGCCGTCGGCTTCCTCTCCCTTCCATCCGGCTTTTCAATCAGGTTACGCTTCTTCTAGCGATTATTCTTCTTTCTCCCTCCCAACCAGGGCTTACGCTCCGTTTTGGGTCCCAGAGAATACGTCTGGTCAACATGTGGACGCGTAAGGTTCGAGGGCCTTTTCCCCAGTGTGCGACAGGCAAAAAGACAGGCGCTTCGCTTTTGTTTGAACTGTCTCGCTCGCAGCCTGTTCTGGTTGGCTCACCATGCAACTTGCCGGTTTTCTTCGCAGGTTTCGTCTCTTCTGGCGTGCTTTCGTGATGTGATTCCTACTCTCGGACGGATGTCGAAGCGCACTGAAGAAAAGAGAGAAAAGAGAGAGACGAGTCAGAATTGCAGGAACCATTTCTCCGTGGAGTTTCCGGTCGCCTTCGCTACTACCCCCGTACCGCTACGGCGGGCGCAAGGAGGTTCGTCGGAGGCGCGGTCCGGATCGCGGCCCTGTCACATTTGGTGACGGCGCCGATATTGGCGCAGCGGGGGGGGGCGTTTTGGCAGAAAGATAAACCCCACACGGGCAAAAAGGAAAGAACTCTGTCGCTGTGCGCGTGATCACTTCTGGAACGGCGGGAGGTCGAGCTTGGCCCTGATGGCGTTGACCTTCTGGAGGGCACGGTGCTTGCGCTGGGGCAGCGTGTACGCGATGTTGGCGGCCACACGGAAGTCTCTCTGCTTCATGTTGGCCCTGGCGGCCTTGCGAGCAGCCATGTTCTTCGTCGGGTCCTTTGCCTTCGGGTCCGCACGGATCTTGGCGTGCACCTCCTTGTACAAGTCCTCCAGACTGTCAGACTCAATGCCTGCCTTGATGTACCTGGAGAAGTGTCTCTGGTACTTCTCGTTGTCCTCCTCCTGCATCTCGTCCATCCACTCAGCGACGTGCAGTCCCATGATGCGCGACCGGTGAGCCTCGGCGTCAAGCTTGCTGCCCTCCTTCTGGTATCCAGCGAAACGCTTGTCGCTGTGCGGCACCAACAGTCCTCCGTCAATCGCTCCCTTCAGGCAAGCGAACACCTTGCCACCAACGGTCGGTCGCACCAAACCAATGTCAAGGTATGCCTTGAACGGCCTGCGGTCTTCGTCCTCAACGAGGTCGAAGTGCTCTCCGGTGCATTCCTTCGCTCCCTGTGTGTGTGTGTGTTTGTGCCGTGTACAATAAATGCTTCCTGCGTCAACATTCCACATTGACGGTCTTTGTCATCATCTGCTACCGAAAGGAACTTGCTGATGGCTGCCTTGATACAAATGACAGTGTGGAATTGCTCTCCGTGCTCGTCGTTTGGGGTGGGAAGAGGACATACCGGGTACTTCTTGTCCAAACCCTTGAGGGTGAGGATGCGACGAGCCAACAGGAGACCGGTGCAGTACGCAGCACTGTAGTTGGCAAGACCGAGGGTCAAGCCGTATTCCTTGAGCTCGTGTGCGTAGGCAGAGGCGTGGATGCGGTCACCCTTCAGCTCGGCGGAGGCAATCTGGCAGATGACGTCCTTGTTGGTGATGCGCGCAATCATCCTGTACTTGGGGGTCTGGTACTTGTTCTTGTCCTGGTTAATCATAAGCCTGCGCTGGCGGTAGTCAGTCTTTCCCTCTCTCCTTCTCTTGTACTTGACCTGGTACGTCTTGAAGTACGCATTGTTCTTCTGAACCTTCACGAACCCTCCTACCTTGACTGGTGCCTTCTTTCCGCCCATTTTTCTTCTTTTAGTGCTTCTTTAATTAATGACCTGCAGATTGTGTACGGTGGATGCTCTAACAATTCTAGAGGACAAGGGACTATACGCTTCAGCTTCTGCGCTTTGAAGAGAAGTGAGTGAGCTTTCCTGAAGGGACTGAACACATGGGATTTAGAGGTCCTGAACACAGGATGGGTGAGTGGGAGTACTCACCCCGGGGTGGATTTCCCGAGGTCATCCTGGAGGGTGTTTGGCCTCCCCCGGTTGCGCGCGTAACTTCTGATAGACTTGGCGTGCTATCGGCTACCCGCCTTCTTCGGCTTCCGGTTGACATAGTCAGTGATAGCTACAGTACCCTGGATACCCATGTGTGGTGGATGCGTAGTACTACGCGGTGGTATGTGGTGATACCGTTGCAACGCACGCATAATTGAAGTGTTGCACTACGTACACGCACCTGAAAACTTGCACAGAGAAAGAGGACGAGCAGTAAGCTTCTACCTGACGCAAGAGCATCATATTCGGTTCGGACTAAAAAGCATTTTGCAGGGATCGCGCTGAGCGAAGCATCTGCTTCGGAGTTGCTTGAACAAGTCCGCCCAGGGCTAGGAAAGGCGTACGAGATCGTGGAGAAATGTTGCGATTTCACCGCACCAACGCATGCTCCTCGGGGCGAGGGCGGCGCTGGAGCCGCGCGGATTGCAGCGAAGTAACGGCCAAAGCAGAGACACTGTCTCCCGACCCAGCAAACAAAGTGCCCCTAGGTCCGTTTCCAGTGAATCGGGCTGTGCGCCCTCTACGATGCGCGTTCTTGACAACCTGAGTCCCCCTCACGTGTTTCTCACTTAGAAATGCGGACCACGATCAGAAGCTAGTCGATGGCCTGCTTCTTCGTGGGCCTGCAATGGCTGTCTCAAACGGGTGTCGAAACTTCGATGTCCTTTCGCACGGATAACTGCTGCATGACAACTTTCAGCGCGATCACCAGTTTGTCGATGTCCTGCTTCGTCGTGTGCGGTGCGATGGACACACGCAAGGAGGAACTTGCTCCGAGGCGATGGTGCAATGGCTGGCAGCAATGATGCCCAGCACGCACGGCGAATCCGGATGCACCGAGCAGAGTCGCTGTGTCGAGCGGGGAGTCTGGCGTGGTGATAGTGACGATGCTGCTCTCGCTCGGGAACAAGCGGACGCCTTTGATACCTCTGAGCTTTTCGCGGGTGTATTCGCCAATCTCGTCGACGTACTTCTGCAGGTTCTCCCTTCCGATGCCTTCGATGAAGTCTATCGCGGCGCCGAGGCCGATCACACTCGCCACCTGGGGGGTCCCGGCCTCAAACTTCTGAGGAATAGGCGCGAACGTCGTCTTCTCGAAACTGACACGGTCAACCTGTTTCGTTTCGTGCGTCGAATGCCAAAACTCACTTCACGACGCTGGATATCGGCGTGCTCCGCTACTTTAGAGTGAAAGAATGACGGGGCCGGGCTCTACGAAGCACAATGAAAGAACGCAGTAATTTTCCTGGAACAGCATGTTTCCGTTCCGACAACTTTTTTGTAGCACTGGAACTAACAGCTGCTCACGGCCATTCGACGGTCACCCGGAGACTCTTAATCCCGGATTTCAAACGAATTTTCGCTGTAGAGCACCCCGACTTCCAAAACATGGTGGTTGCCCGCTGGAGAGTACTAACGAACTCGTATTCCGAATGGAAGGGAGGAAATAGAGAGGTACAGGGGAAAATACAATACAAACACAATCTGTTTTGTTCTTCACTTACACCACCGTGTGTTGCTTTCTCACTCAGGACTATTGAACCTGTTGTGTTTGTGTGATTTTGTCGTGTTGGGGTAGACCTGCATGACCTCATGTCTGTTCAACACGTGGTTCGGTAGTTACAGCACTTGGGGAGCTCTTCGGTCCTTTGGCAGTTATTGTAGCGCTTAACTAAAAAAGGGGGCAAGGGTGAGTGGACAAGCGAGGGGTAAAGTTACGGTGGTTTCGGGATAGCGACGGGGTTATTAACCTTGTACAAGTGTGAGGAATTCGTCGGATATAATAATCTTCTGAGATCTGTGATCGTATACGACAAAGAAGAACAGTGGGAGGAGCACACCATGTCGCCCCCGCCTTCGTAGGGCGGCATTTCGTTGAGCAGCTCGCGCTTGCCGTAGAGGACCCCGACGCCGGTGGGGCCGAACATCTTGTGGCCGGAGAACGCGAGGAAGTCGCACCCGAGCTTTTCGACGTCGAGCTGCGGCGACGTGCACGACTGCGCCGCGTCGACGACGACCTTCGCGCCGACCGTCTTCGCGGCGGCGACGATTTGCTGGACGGGCTGCGTGACGCCCGTCACGTTGCTTTTGTGCTGGATCGCCACGATTTTGGTGCGGTTGTTCACGAGCTTCTGGAAGGCGGGCAGGTCGATCTTCCCGGTCTTCGCGTTGATCGGCGCCACGCGGAGCCTCGCGCCGCTCCGCTGGCAGAGGAGCTGCCAGGGGACGATGTTGGAGTGGTGCTCCGACTCCGAAATGATGATTTCGTCGTTTCTCTTCACGAAGCGGTCCCCGAGGGAGCGCGCGATGAGGTTGATGGCCTCCGTGCATCCCTTCGTGAAGATGATCTCATTGGTGTGCCGCGCATTGACGAAGGCTTGCACTTTGCGCCGGGTGGCGTGGTACTTGTCCGTTGCACGCAAGGCGGCTGGGTACATGCCCCGGTGGACCGTCGCGTACTGCTGCCGGTAAAACTTGTCGACTGCGTCGGCGACCTGCTTCGGCTTCAGGGTCGTGGCCGCGCTGTCGAGGTAAACGGACTTCTTGTCGAAGACGGCCTGCGGGAACATTCCGACGACAGCCGCGACGTTGTAGCTCCCCGCCTGCGCGGGGAGGGCCGCCATCGGGTTTTTTGTGCTACTACCGGCCGATCCCCCAGCCCGAGCAGTTTCGTGCCTTGAGACCTTTGTTTTGTTTGCGTCTTTTCTTCCGAAAATTAAAAGGGCGGCCGAATTGTGAAGTAAGCTTGAGCAAGATTTCGTGAAGAAAATTTCGTTGGTATGCCGCGCGGTGACGAAGGCTTACACTTTGCGCCGGGTGCCGTGGTACTTGTCCGTTGCGCGCAAGGCAGCGGGGCACATGCCCCGGTGGACTATCGCGTACTGCTCTGTTCGGTCACGGTCATTCAGCGACGCCGAGATCGCATCCCGGGCCAGACAAGCGGCGCGCGTTGTTCGGCTGACAGTGGCTCAGGGCCGCCATTTTTGGGTTCGTGGGGGGCTTTGGCCAAGTGGTCTAACTAAGCAAGTTTCGTCACCGCCGGAGGCGCTGAAGACTTATGTTGCGGATGGTGCCAAAAAGAAAACGGATTGTCATCGAGTCTACGATGCTCGTTTTCGCAATTCTGCACGGCGAGCGGCTTGTAGGTTTCGTTGTGCTCGGGCACGCTCACTTGTGCAATGGGTCGGTTAACTGTGGGCCACTAGCCCGGCAGGCCCTGTTCTCGGTCCAAAGAAAACAAGGCAAACGAGTCTGGAAGGGTGCAGGAAGCAGTGGCTAAAAGTACAAAAGACAACAAGCAAACGGGTGGTTGTGTCTTTGGCGGTGTTGTTCTTGCTGGTGTGGAAGTGTGAGTGTTGAGTCCATCCGGTGTTGTTCTTGCTGGTGTGGAAGTGTGAGTGTTGAGTCCATGGTGGCAAACCGGTGTTGGCTGTTGCATTTTCGTTGGCACACGACCAAATCATTTGCGTTCTCGCCATGTCTTTCGAGCATGTGGTATGCCACTCATACCAATTCTGGTCGGAATTCCTCCAATCACGAACAACTGTGGAATGTCACACCCGCCAGTGTCCAGTGCGTGTGTGTGGGTGTGCACGCGAGTTTCGCAACGGTTCTCAGCTTTCAAAAAAAAAAAAAAAATGGGAAGCGCCAGCAGCGTCTTTCAGGGCAGGTAAAGGTGTTGCGAGCACTCTCGGGTGCCCCCCGCAGCCGCAGCCCCCGCTTTTGTGCGCCGAAAGTTTGTGTGCCAGCAGTTGGAAATCATAGGATGCAACCAAAGCAACGTACCGCAGGTATTTCGCTTCGTCCCAAGAATGTCAGGAAGCCGTCTGATTTTGCTTGCTTTCACGAGTAGCCCCTATTGACTCAAGGAGCAAAAGAACTCGGTTTCGTCGGCAGCGGTTGGCTTCTTTCCCCAAGTTGTGCTCGCACCGGAACAGGACTGGAAGTCCCCATCCAAAGGACACTGATGAGCTCTGACTTTGGATCGGTCTGCGTTCAAGAGCGAAACATGGGACGAAGAACGAGGTGCATACAAAACCGCGGTGAAAAAAACACATGGGGCTAGTCCCTCAAGGTTTCATACCCCACTTTGGGAGCCGTACACACCCCTTTTTACCTCTTCCTTTCCTAAACATCATCTTCCTCGAAGAAGACTTGATGCTAGCATCAACCATGCATGATAGGCAGTGCTCTGCCTAAACATTAAACTAAGCCCCCCCGCAAAAACGGTAGTGAAACGCAGCACTCAAACAAAACGCGGCGGCGGGAAAATGCCGAGCCGACACGGCATTCGAGCATTCGGACGAGGTGCTTTTGTCGCAGAGGCGGCCCCACCCAGCAGAAAATGGGAACAAATTATACAGGAGGGGCAAACCTTGATGGTACATCGCGTTGCTGAGCAGACAAAAACAAGTGAAGAAGAGGTCAGAACGCGTTGCCGCCGCCCTCAGAGGAATCGGTGTGGTGGCTCCTTGCCGACAATCAACCGGTGCAGACGTGCAGTCCGTTGCCTTGCAATCCGTCTTCGTTGCAGCCTTTGCTTTGGTAACGAGTTCGGATTTTTTTGGATTTTGGGCAATTTGGGGCACGGTTTTCCGGCACATAGGTATGTATTGCTTGTACCGCCATCGATTCGCAAGGCATGCAGTTTGATGTCCTGCATGCCATTAGTTTGCTTTAGGTACAAACCCTAACAAGGAAGTTGATGACGCTCGCCAGCTACGGGTGGCGCGGGGAGATTGCAAGCCAACCTATCAACCATACGAGGCTTGGACAAGCTGGCCAGCCGGTACGGGGGCATGGGTTTGGCATACGGGATGGTAGAGACTACTGCTCGAAAGTGGATCGGTTTGTACAATGTTGAGGGGTACCCGTGCGATTACCCCTCTCGCGTTCGCTGAAGGTCCCCTTTTGGAAGATTGTTCATGTTTTCTAGCGTTTATTCGTTTGTTTCTTAAGAAGCTGGCGGCTTTCAGAGGGAAAGGCCCGCTATTTCTTTGTCGCGGTCAACTACAATGTCGGTTTGATGCCCGTCGGGGCATAAAAGATAAGCTGTGGACTGGCTCACCTGGGACTACCTCATCTTGAGAGCAATTTCGCAAAGAGAGACGGTCATACGCTTCGGCCCACGTTAGCTCGGCTTTCATCCAGCTTTGTGACCGGTTGAGTCACGCTCGACCTTCATCCAGCGTGGGGCAATTGAATGAGCCTGGGGGGGGAAGGCATGCCTGACCACGAGCGGCATAGTTAAATGATGCTTCGAGCAAAAAACGAAACAGGGCGCGCATCAATCCTGAGTACTACATCCATGAGGGTGCTCTTTGTCGAGTCGTGAGGTTTTGTAGCTCGATTGTCCCGAGTGCAACGAAGCCTCGGTAAGAGACCACCGCGCTGGCATTGCACGCCGGCGAAATGCGGTCAAATAAAAAAAGAAGATGGGCGCTTCGTTTCGTGTGTGCTGAGTCGGTTGATCAATTTCCCACTTGTTTTACTCTGAATCGCTTCGAGGCTGGGAATTCTGATCAACCACCACCAAAACACACGTGTGTGCCTCTGTAGGGCTACCCGCAAGATTGTTGGCACTACATAATAAGAGAAAACATCTGCACATGCCCACGACCGGATATAGATACCGTGTGCCCCTCATTCCTGGAAGACTGAACTCCCAGGTCGGCTGCGGGAAGCAGCCTCCATCTCATAGAGATGATGCAGTGAATCGTTACCTTGTGACCTCGTCTTGAGGCACAGGAACGAAGCAACAGACAGTAGGATTAAGTGCTTGGATTGGGGATTGGGGAGTGATCGGACATTCGCGTCCCGTTTCGCTCCGCTTCGAACACGGGGATGGATGCCGAAGTGCAGACAGGCCGTGGCGACGGCACGAAGACCTCGGCGGCGGGGCACGCCTGAACTCGCTCAGCACCTGTTTTGGAGGGAATTCTTGAAACCCTTGGACGGAAGCTTTGTGCGCCGGGAAACCCCCACCTCCATGGAGAGAAGCTGAAACTGAAGGATGCCGAACCGGAGGCGAAAAAAAGACAGGGGCTTGTACGCCGCTGTACCAGGGTTCCCCGCTTGCTTTACGTTTACCTCTGCGTTTGTTATTCGGGCTACAGCACTGTTTCCACAGGCGCAGCTTGTAGCAGGACATCTGCAGATCGGCGTGGTACGTCCGCGGCGTACATGGCATTCGAACTTGTGGTCTGACTCATCGAGTTCCTTTAGGGGGAGGTCGAAAAGCGAGCTCGCTGACGGTTACACGTGTAATAGACCTGGCGTACTTTTCAGTGGTCCGCAGAAAACCGTACACATTTTCGTTGACCGCACCCTGAGCGGGAAATTGGCAATTGATCATGATCCCTACCCGGGCCCTACCGGGCGCTTCCGTTTCCTCACACATTGCGTGTGATTTGTAGAACGCCGACGTCCGCCACTACACCCAGATTTACCTGTGCTTCCGTGTGGGCTGCAGCACCGTCCTCCTTTGGGAGTTCGCAACAGGCGACAAAGCAGGTGCTTGCACAAAAATACTTACACCGAAGGAGGCTAGAGGGGAGAAACAATACAACTACAAAGTGTTTCGTGTGGGCTACAGCACTTTTACCTCCTTTGATCTTTTGCAGCTGGCAGCCTCCTCAAGTATTCCCTACAACGCAGGTCCTTATACAAAAAGAAACAAAGCATACTTGAAAGTGTCCACTTCCCCTTCCTCGTCGGACGACTGCTGCTGCCGCTGGTGGCCGAAGGACGACATGGGGGAAGCCAGGGGCGGCGGGACGAGGGCGGGGGCGCTGGTTTTGACGGCCAGGGGCCCCTTGACGCCGCCGATGCGCAGCACGCTCGACGCGCCGCTGCTCGCCGACGACCCGGCCCCGCCGGGCCCGACGACGTGCGGCGCGTTGTGCGGCGACTTCCGCGTGCCGTGCGGCGGCGCGCGCCCGGAGCTGCCGGACGACGGGCTGCCCGACACGGGCGGCGTTTTCATGCGCGGCGCGGCCGGCTGCCTCCTCTTACCCCGCTCGCCGGTGCTGGTCGACGAAGACGACGACGACCGTGCGGGACTAGGGCTCGCGCTGGCGCGGCGGCGGTGCTTCTTCCGCTTGGGCACCGGCTTCTGCTCGTTCGAAGGTCCAGGGGTGCTTGGCAGGCTTTGGTCGGAGGTCGTGACCTTCGTTTCCAGCGCGGTCGACGACTGCTTCCTATGGACTACACTGTGCACAGTGTCGTAGGTTTGGTGGACGAACTGCTCCTTCGGCTTGCCGTCGCTGCCGGAAGAGGGTGAGTGAGACGCAGAAGACGTTGGAGGTGCCACGCTCGGTTTGTGGACCGGAGACATCTTCGTCTCCACGACTGGGGACGCCTCCTTTCTGTGGATGACGCGGTGTTCGGTGGCGTACGTCTGGTGAACGACGTTTTCCTTCGGCTTTCGGTCGCTGGACGAAGACGACGAAGACGACGACGAGCTGCGCGCCTTCACCGGGGGCGCCGGGGGGGGCATTTTGGCGAAACCCTTCGGCGGGGAGGTTTTCTCAGTTCGCGGCGGTGGCGGCGCGCTGTCGACGGGAGCCAGCACTGCTTGCTGGTGGAAGAAGCGGTGTTCCGTCGCGTGCTTCTCATCTTTGGAAGACGACGACGATGGGCTGTGTGAATCGACTGAGTGCATGTCGGAATCATCGTCGTGTGTTGGCTTGTCGACAGGTGCCGTCAGCGTCGTCAGCACCGGCGAGGCCTCCCCCCTTTGGTAGACGTGGTGCTCGGTATCGTGTACTTGGTGAACGACATGCTGTTCCTTGTCAGACGACACTGAGCTCCATGACTTGACCGAGTGCATGTCGGCCTCATCGTGTGGCGTTGGTTTGTGGACAGGCGCTGTCTGTGTCGTCTGCACAGGCGCAGCCTCCTCTCGGCGGTACACGTGATGCTCAGTGCCGTAAACCTGCTGAGTCACGACGTTGTCATTCGGCTTCCGGTCGCTGGAAGACGATGAAGAGCTTCGTGCCTTCTTAGCATGGGGCTTCGTGGCACGAACCTTGTCTTTTTGGTTCCCCTTGCTGCTGGAAGAAGATGAAGAAGAACTTCGCGACTTCTTAGCCAACGGCTTTGCCACACGATTTGGGGCATCCTGGGGCTTGTCGTCGGGTGACGTCGCGGTCGTCTGCACTGGCGCTGCTGCGGCCCAGGTGTAGACGTGGTGATCAGTGGTGTGCACCTGCTGTCTGAGGGTGTCGTCCTTTGGCTTCTGGTTGCTGCTGGAGGAAGAAGAGCTTCTTGACTTTGCGGGCGGAGGTGTGGTGTGGTGGGGTTCTTCCTGAGGTGCCCAGGTGTAGACATGGTGCTCAGGCTTTGGCTTTCGGTTGCTGCTGGAGGAAGAAGAGCTTCTTGACTTTGCGGGCGGAGGTGTGGTGTGGTGGGGTTCTTCCTGAGGTGCCCAGGTGTAGACATGGTGCTCAGGCTTTGGCTTTCGGTTGCTGCTGGAGGAAGAAGAGCTTCTTGACTTCGCGGGCGGAGGTGTGTGGACAATCGATGCCTTGGTCGTCAGCACTGGTGCAGCTTCGGCGCGGGTGTAGACATGGTGCTCCGTAGTGTGCACCTGGTGAATGAGGGTGGCGTTCTTTGACTTTCTGTCGTTGCTGGAGGAAGACGATGATGACGAGCTTCGTGACTTGGCCGAGGGCGTGTGAGGCTCGTAGTGTGGCGTTGGTGGTGCGCTGTCCTCGGGAGCCACCTCTGTTGTCGTCACAGGTGCGGCCTCCGTTCTGCGGTAGACGTGGTGCTCGGTAGTAGGTTCCTGACGGATAACGATGTCGTCCTTTGGTTTTCGGTCGCTGCTGGAAGATGACGATGATTTCTTCGACTTGACAGGCGGAGATTTACTGCGTTTCGTGTCGTCCGTAGCTGTGTTCCGAGCCGGGGCTTGCTGGTTCCGACGGTCGCCTTTGGATGATGGTGACGATGAGAAGGATGCAGACGATGAGGACGACGATGAGCTGGAAGACGCCCCCCGCTTCGAGCCGTCTACCAGCCAAGCCTTGCTAATGCGCGTGACATCCCTGTGGATGGGCGATCTTTCATCATTGGCGGAGGCGACCAGCCGGCGCGAGTGGCCAGCGTCGTCGCCGGTGCCGCTGACGCGGAAGGTGACAACTGGCTTCTTCTTCTTCTGCCTGACGTCGACCATGTCCATGTACATCTTAGGGTTGTCCTTGTGCCTCTTCATCGCTGCGTGGAACGGCGCTGCGCGGAACGTCTCGTATGGTTGGTCGACCAAAAAGGACACGTCGCCTTTCTGCACCTCGCTATCACTCTGTTTGGTTGACGGCTTCGGCCGGCCCACCCACGAGCTGTTCATCCGCAAGAAGCAACCGCTTGGGACGCGGGATTCCCTCTCGAAGGAGCGGGAAGCCTCCTCGAGCCGGAGGGTCGGGTATTGGCGAAGGCGGCCTTCCAGCACGGCCTTCATCTTGCCCGCTTCGTCGGCCGGCGCCAGCACGTGGAAGAGCACGCGGATCAGGTTCGGCTCGACCTCTTTGACGTGCGGGCGCACGTCGCCCCGGCTGATTTGGAAGCCGTCGCCGAGATCCTTCGCGGCAGCCTTTTTCCAGTTGCGAACGGCCGGAAGCCCCCCGCGCCGCAGGTCGCTGTACACGGCTCCGCTGCCTAGGTAAACGGTCATGTTCACCGGGATAGCCATCATCTCCTTGTTGGCGGTGGTTCGGTCACGGTCGTAAGCGTCCCAGCTCTGCCGCTCTGCCGCTTCGCGATCGGCAAGCGACTGTCTCTCACGTGCCCGCGTTGCCTCTTCCCTCTTTCGCTTGAGCTCGCGTTCTTTGATTACTCGGGCGTGCAGGTAGTCCACTTCTTCGACGAGACTCCGCTTTTTACGCGAGAGCGATCCGTCGTCTGAGTCGGAGTCGCCTGCCGAGCTGGACTTGTCGCCGCGCGAGCGTGAGTTGGCTTCCCACGCTTTTCTTTCCTTGACCAGGATGCGGAGGTCTTCCCGCAGAGCGGCGATGCTGTCCTTGAGGGCGCGGTCGTTTCGCTGCGAGGCGCCGTGCGACGACGACGAGCTCGACGACTGGCGGCTTCGTCTGGAGTGGTCCCAAGACGTGTCTGCGCTTGCGGAGGCGGGCTCCGCGTCGCGGGACGCGGCGGCGGGGCTGCCGGACTCCGACTTGTACTCGCGGCGGGGTTGCGGCGAGATCAGACCCGACTTGCGGTGGGCCGGACGAAGCATCGGCGACGACTGGCCGCCCATGTTGCGCTCGTTGCGCTCAGCCGGGCGGAGTGTTGGTGACATCAGACCGGGCCTCTTGTCGGGAAGAGGCGACGGTGACATCAGACGCTCTCTTTGGGCAGGGTACGTCCCCGGCGTGCGTGTGCGTGGGGGTGACACAGTGCGATCAACTCCCCAACGGGATGGCGCCGGTGCGTTTGTCGTGTATGTGGTGTACGTCGTGTACGAGGTGCCAGTCTTCGGGCTGTCATTGAACGATCGGCCTCGAGGATACGAGCCAGCTGCATACGAGCGTTCTCGTGGATACGAGTCGTCTCTAAACAACCGTTCTCGCGGTGTTGAGCTACCTGGACTGCCCGGGCTGACTGGACTACCTGGACTACCAGCTAGGCGGTACGTGAATTCCGGCGATACGTCTCTAGTGGAATAGTCCCGATTCCGCCTGTTGGCCGCGCCGGCAGCGCCGCTGTGCTGCATCATGAGGAGCTCTTCGTGCTCACGCGTGGCGGACCTGACGTGGCTTTGCACGACGCTTCTGAAGCGGTCGTAGGTGCACTTGCCGTCTTTCAACGGCGCCATCCGGGGCCAAAGGTAGTTCATTAGCGTGAGATCCCGAGCGGAAAGCTGGTCGGGCGACTCGAAGAGGCCCAGGTAGGCCAACGCGTTGACGGTTTGGTGATGCATGAGGTACCCGTCGCGGTTTCTCTCGTTCAAGACGGCGTAGCCGGCTTCATTGAACGATCGCGTCGGCGAGTCGTAGTAGTCACCCGACTTCGCAAACTGGCAGAACGCCTGCAGCAAGTCGCCCTCCGTGAGCTCTGTCCGGCCTCCGGTGCCCACCATCTTGATTTTCCCCTTCTTTTTGCACCACTGCGTGTGGTGGGTATTGCGTGTGTGTAAGAGGGTGCTTCCCCCTTGTGGCAATTGCATCGTCGGCATTAAGGACTGGTAGTTGGCAGCGTACTACATGCAACTCGCCAAAGATCCGCTAGTGCGCACAAACAACACAAACACGCTATTTGTTTCGTAGAATTATACTACTAGCATTTTGGATTTTCGCTCTATTCGCTGACCTCCCAAAACCGAGAGAGACCATGCGGCGGATACCTTCCTTACTGCTTTTGGCTCTCCAAGTGCAGAGTCAGACTTGGTCTTTTCGGGCATGTCAATGCGGTGTTGGGTAAACTATTTTTAGGCGGGACGGCGCCAGGAAGGCGAGGGTCCTGGGTGGTGGTGCGCTCTTTCCATGTGCTTCGTCGACACGTTGCGATTCCACAGCGGGGGTCGAAGCTTTTTCTGGAAGCCAAACTTTCGCGAACACGAGGCACGGTCGACCACGGAAGCCGCGTAATGGAGAAAACGGTTCTCGGGGGGGGAAAGCTTGTTTATTTTATTAGCGAAGGGGGAATGCAAGAGCGTGCTTGGAACGGTGGTATGCTATACACCGCACCGGTCGTATCCGTCCGCGCCGTATGTTATTTGGTCTATTACGTAGCAGACACTACGAACAGCAATGAGTCTAAGGTTTTCGGGCGCTGTTCGTAGCTCCTCACTGCCAGGACGGAGTCTTGGGCACACGGCAGAGCCGACAGGGTTGTCTGACACTAGCGTTGCACGCCGGCGTTGACTATTGCGATCTTGCCCGGAGCGAACTTCTTGTGTGGATAGGTGGATAGGTAGGCGAACGTTGGATACGATAACCCTCACAAACTTGTTTGACCACGTGCACGCCGGGCAGCATGGCCTCTTCTTAGCGTCCACTTCCTTCATCGTACTAGCGAACTTGAAAGGTGGATAACGGATCCTGCCAAGTCAGCGGCGAAAGGAGCTTTCTCTTTAAAGGGAGAAAAAAGCGATGCTCGGATGCAACAATAGCGTGTTCGTGGCAACGTCCCTCCAGGTTGCTCCACGCAGGGATCTAGAGGGTCTTCCTCTTCCCGATCACCCACCCCACAGGTCGTGCCCATCGCGCCGTCGATTGGCTTCAGCTTTACGCAAGAGCGACCTGTCGAAAAAACAACCGCAAATAAGCGCTTGGCCGCCGCGCGCCCTTCGGTGTGTTCTGTCACCACCGGCGCGTCGGACGTGTCACGAGCCACCCGACTTTCCGTCCCATCTCAAAAAAAAGACCCCCCGACAAAATAAGACTGCGGTGGAAGCTAGTGGGGTAGCTGCGGCCCCAACAGGCCCCGGGGCGACCAGATTCCGGAGGACTTTGTGTGCTGCTGGTTCATGTAATGCGTCCTTTTTGGCGGTTTCCGAGCCCCCTCCCCGTGGAGGGGCCAGCCTGTCGTGCGCGTCCCGATGTTTCCCCCACGGGAGGCTGCGCCCTTGGGTTTGAGGGCCGCGCCGGGGCTTAGTCCGGCCAGTTGATCCACCACGCGCGGCGGTCGCGCTCCTTGCGCGTGTGGCGCAGGACGTTGTGCGCCTCTTCTTCCCAGCCGTGCTTCTTCGCGACGTCGAGGAAGCGCAGGTCGAGGTGCCGCCGCACTTTTTCGAACGTCCGGTCCAGCGTCGAGCTGATCTCCTTCGACAACGCAGCGACGGCCTCCGACAGCGCCTCGCCACTCAGCTCGTCTCCTTCCGACGATATCCACGACACGTACTGCGACAACACGGCTATCTCCGCACGAGCGTCCCAACGGTGATCGAGGCCCGGCGCATCGACCGAGTGGTTGTAGTGGTGCCGCTCGCGTATGACCGAGTTCTGGTAGTACATCTCGTCCTCGTACGTTTTGTTGTCGTAGTTCTTCGCCGGCGCGTGGCGGTCGACGATGAGCCGCGTCTCAGTCGTCGACTTCGGCGCCCAAATCTGGAGCTGCACCTTTCCGTCGAGGTAATAGGTCTCCTTCTCGGGGTGCTCGATCGTCGTCTTGGTGGCCTTGTCCTCGAAGGTCATGTACGGCAGGCGGAACTTCAGCATCGAGCGCGTCGGTTGCAGGATGCGGTGCCATCGCATCTGGTCGGCCATGTTTCGTCGCACGCTTTCTTCGAAGCCGATGGCCCCGTCGCTCTCGCGGTCGCCAGTCCGGATGTCGCTGATGAAGAGGACCGGGTAGTCGTCCATGTCGGTCATGAAGACCTGGTCCAGGCACGGCGTCGCGTGCCTCTGCTCGGCGACGGCCATGTCGGTTTTCTCCAGGTTCGGGACCTTCCCCGTGCTGACGGGCCCCTTCTGCACGTCGGTCGTCTGCAAGGCCCCGGCGCTGACCTCCGTGAGCAGGGCCAGACCCTTGCACCGCGAGACCCGGCGCCGCAAGCGCCACGCCGTGGCGTCGGTGAAGTACGTGTTGAGGACTTCGAAGGTCGGCCACTCCGCGCACCGGGGGTTGAACTCGGCCGGGTCCACCAAGATCCACTTCGTGACCAGCTTCTCGAACTTCTGCGCGATCCAAGGCAGGTGGATGCCGGGGGCGGAGCCGACGTACACGACCGTCACGGGCGGCTTCAGGTCCTGGTTGGCGAGCAGGAACTGCACCTCGGACAGCAGCAGCTTGCGCTGCCCCCAGTGCAGGGCGGTCTTGACCTCGTCCCGCCTCGACCGGTAGCTCTCGTTGAAGCCGCGGGGCACTTCCTGCAGCGACAGCGACGGCTCCGCGGCCCTCATCGGGATCGGCACCACGGCGCTGGGCGCGCCCGACGACCCGCTGGGCGCCGCGGCCGCCGCCTGCGGCGGCGCGCGGCCGCCGGCGTTGCCGCGCGCTTTGAACAGCCCGGGCTTCGGCTTCCCTTCCGTCGGACCGCCCTGCCCTTGGAGCAGCTTGTTCACGTTCGGTGCCGGGCCGTGCGCCTTGAATAGCCGCTTCCCGACTACGTCCGCGGCTGCGGGTGCCGGCACGGCCCGGGGCGAGCTGTCCATCACGACAGGCGACAACACAGCGTCCGAGGCAGCTTCGGGCGCCGCGGGGCTCGGCAAATCGGGTATTGACCCCGGCTCCGTCGCGAGGCTCGCGCTGTCTCGAGCCGGCCACGCCGCGGGGGGCACCGCGGCCTCTTTGGCCGAGGCTCCGCCGCCCCACGACGAGGCGGCGGGCCGCGCCGCCTGCGTGTGCCCCGTTTCGGCGGCCAGGTCGGCCGCGGGGCTGCCTGGTTGCTGCTGCTGCTGCTGCTGCTGCTGCTGCTGCTGCTGCTGCTGCTGCTGCTGCTGCTGCTGCTGCTGCTGCTGCTGCTGCTGCTGCTGCTGCTGCTGCTGCTGCTGCTGCTGCGGCTGCGGGAGGCCGGCGTGGCCTCGGAAGGCGGCGCCGCCGTTCGGGGGGCCGGGCGCGGGGAGCCCGCCGTCGCGGCGGGGCGGTTGGTGGTGCTCCGAAGGCTGCGGCGCCGGGTCGCGCGCGTCGGCGGCCGGCTGCACTGAGTCCCTCCACGAGCCGCCGGCCGTGCCGCTTGAGTACCCGCCGGCCCGGCTTTTCCCGCGTTGCTGCTGCTGCTGCTGCTGCGGCTGCGGAAAGCGGTTGTCTTGTTGCGGTTGCTGCTGCTGCTGCTGCTGCTGCGGGAAGCGGTCTTGTTGCGGTTGCTGCTGCTGCTCGGACGCGGCGCCCTTAGCCTCGGCCGGGGCGCTGTCCCTCCAGCTCGCCGCTGTGGCCCACGCCCCCTGCGGCTGTCGCGCGGTCGGCCGACGCCATGGTTCCGCCATTTGCCTGACAGAGGAGTGTTGTGTGCGTTGTCGTGGGCCGGCCGCGGAGCGACGGGTGACAGAATCAAGCCGGTGGATTGCCCCCTGGCCGGTTGCTGATTTTTCACCCACCTCCCCACTCAGGCAGTGCGCAGTGCTGTACTGACACGTGGATATCACAAGCTCGTGATCTGGGACCTTGTGCCCGAGCGGACACACCTGGTATTGATACCACCCTCCGGTGCCAACGAGATACGCGTCTACGATACCAGTATGCCTTTGTGCATTTGGTACTGACACCACCTTCAGGTGCCAAAGAGATACGCATCTACGGTGCCAGTATGCCTCCTATGGGTTGGTTTCGTGCACGGCGGGTTGCTATCTGCCACAGCAACACAGGTACAGCAAGCTCGGTGGCACGCTTCTACGCTGGTCGGACACGGTGCGCCAGCTTCGTGGCACTCGCGTTTCCGCCTGCGTTCAGTATTCGCGCAAGTGTGCCCATGGCAACGCATCGAAACGGGGGGGGAAACGCCGCGATAACTGGAGATCGTGTGTTCTTTCCTTTTGTGCGTTTTTCACAGGACTACAACGCTTGCCATTTCCCTCGTTGGCGAGATCGGCTACGAGAAGGGGTGAAGGAAGCGTTACATCTCTACCTAGTGCAAGCATGTAAAGGCGTGACTCGCACCAGACAGGCAAACCTTTACCACGGCAAGTCACTCGCAGGATGTCTAAGACACGCTCGCTGTTCAACCCCTTTCCCTTCTTGAATACGCGTCTCTGCGAATACGCGAAGCGCAGTGAAACAGCCGACGCACGACTCTGGATTACAGGAACCTGGGAGCCTGGGTGTGGCACGGCGGCGAAGTATCTCAAGATTCGACCGAACACGGTCTTGGAGGAAAAGGCAAACTGATATGCAACAAAATTGGCGAGATGTACACTGAAATGAACTGAAGTGGGTGGAGGGGGTGGGACCTCGTGGAACGTTTGGCTTGACAGTAGCGACACGCAAAAATGCAATTGCGGGCAACGGTACAAATATAATTTCGGTTCGGTTGCTTGTTGGTTGCCATGGTGGGTTGCCTTTATTTGGCGTCAAAAAGAAGACACGGAGGCTGCGCTCAAGACGATGCTTGTCAGTTAACAGGAAAGAGGGCAAAGGAACTCTTACGGTGGACTGAAAATGCCACGAGAAAAACGGAATCCTAATGCGGTACACATGCAGTGAGTGGGTTGCACTGTTCTGTTGACTGTAAGGCGCCGCGTTGTTGTACACACACTGAATACACCCCAGGACACTCTGGAACGTGGTGGAGAGCAGGTGCTCGATTCCGTAGGAATACTTTCCTCGGAGGCAAACTACCGAGGAAATACTCGAGGGGCTGCCTTGTGCTTACTTCGAAGGAGGCAAGAGGGGGAGAAACAATACAACTACAAGTGGGTCTTTTTCGTTGAACGCTTACGCCCGCCACTGAACCCAGATTCACCTGTGTTTCGTGTGGGCAACAGCACATTTACCTCCTTTGATCTTTGCAGCTGGCAGCCTCCTGAAGTATCTCCTACAAAGCAGGTGCCTATACAAAAAATAGTAGGTTTTCCCCAAGAACTGCTGGCATCTGCATCGAGCGCGTCTTCCGTACAAAAAAAAAAGCGCGGAAAAAGAAATACATAGGACGGGCATTAACAATCAATCACGTGCAACGCCATCTGAGGAGGCATTCAGGGGCAAACGCGCGGTTGGGTGGTGCAGTTTATGTCCATTTTTAAGGACATAGGGTCGGTCTCTTGGGGCACCCGCTTGCGGCAAGGGCAGAGCTCTGGCAGGACTGGCCGCTGTTTGCATCGGCAGGTGACAAGGCCATTCGCAGAGCGCCCCCCACCCCCCCGTGCGAAAAAGCAAGGCGCAACACGTCTTCACGTGCCGGCTTTGACGACAGCATCACATGGATGAAATGCTTTAGCGAACCACGCTTTTATCGCGCGGTAGATGGTGGTGGGGGGCTATGTTTGCTTGATCCGGACACCGGATACGCGTCGAATGCTCTCGACAATGCAAGCGTTGCGTGATTTCTACGTCTGCTACAAAACATCGGGTTCTAGTCAAATGAGTACGGTTGGGGTCTCGCCTGCGCACGAAACCAGCAGTGCCCACGCTGCAGCAACAAAGCAGAAATAAGGAAGGGGGGAGAAAGGTACGCAAGGTTGCAGTGATCTTCGTCGTGAGTGTTGTCCCACTTTTGCTCATTTTACTGTGAAGGGGGGCTGGTAGTTGTTGCCGTGGGCGGGTAAATCACACAAGGGGTGGGTGGTGGAGGGTCTGTGGGCTCCTGGAGTAACTACAGGGCCATAGGACCTCCTGTAGGGTGTACCTAGATATCTAGCCACAGGATGCCCACACCACGCCGTAGGAGTACTTAGCAGTACGTGTAGCAGTACCAACCGTAAGTACGTACGGTGGGATGCTCAGTACGTCTGTAGGTACCTAGGTATCTAGGACCCTCAGGATGCCTGCCACCAGGACGTAGGACTGCTAAGGATGGTATCTAGGTATAAGGATACCAGATACCATGCGCTGTGGGTGGATACCTACCGCCAGGACGTCTGGTGGTATCATCACTACCGCGTGCACGAGTACTCTGTGGTGCTGTGGGTCCAGGAGGACTCCCACAGGAGCTCCTGAGAGGGTGTACCTAGGTGTCTAGGACCCTCAGGGGGGTTCCAAGAACGTGCTCGGAATGGATTTGTGCTCAACACCGCACTGGGTCCTATTTGCACCGTGTTTCGGTCCTTTACGTTCCAGCGCGAACCCCGAGTGTCTGCAGAAAGGACGGCGGTGCGAGTCTGGTTTTGCCAGGCGGCTATTCGTAGCGCGACCACGGGCAAGTCCACTAAGACTCGCTGTCGACGCCGTCGCAATGCGTTTGCAGGTCAAGCCTGCAAAGCACCCGCAGAAGTGCTCACGGGGCGACACAGCACGCAGCGTGGTGGGGGATGTGACCGTAGCCGCCGCAGACGTAGCACGGAGGGGCTCGAGGGGAGAGAGCAGTGGGGTCGTAATCGGAGAGGGCGACAATGCCCTTGGTCGGTGTGACGGCATCTGGAGAGTATGTGATTGCCTTCGATAAAGGCGTATCGGGGAGGGGCATCGCTGTCATGAACGTCGTGCGGACAAGCTCCTGCTGCTTCAGCTGCGCATGGGCCGAGTGCATTTGTTCCGCGAGTTCGGAGACCTGCGTGGCGCATCCCATCGGCACGCGCATCATCGCCACTTCGCCGGATGACAACGGAATGCCCACCGTCTCGAACGTCGTCTTCGGCCGGCCGGCGATGCGTCGGTTGGCGGGAGATCCGCGTTTGGGGAGCGGACGGCGGGATGGTACCTTCACGCCTCCCTTGGCCTGTCCGCCTTCTGCCAGGACGAGACGTTTTGCGTGGATCTCGAATTGTTCAAGCTTGCCGTCTCTGACGACGCCCACAGAGACGATGTTCCCTTCGCGCTTGAAGACGATTCCGTCGAGGAGGGGCGCGTCTTCGTCGTCGGTGTTCGGGTCCTTCACCAACACTTTGCTGCCGGCGACGATGTCGAGATTGACGGGGATCGCCTCTTCTTCGATTCGCTTGCGCTCTTCTTCCTCTTCGATGCGGGCGCGCTCTTCTTCCGCTGCCCGCCTCTGCTTCGCTTCTTCTTCCTTCGCGGCTTCCTCTTCCTCCCGCTGAGTCCGTTCCGCTTCTTCCAAAAGGATTCTCTCTTCTTCGCGCTGCTGCTGTTCTGCCTCTTCCCTCCGTCGTTCTTCTTCTTCCGCTTGCTGCTGCTCGCTCCGCAAACGATCTTCTTCTTCTTCTTGCTGCAGCTTTTCCTCCTCTTGGCGAAGCTTCTCCAACGCTTCCTCTCGTCGTGCTTCCTCCTCCTGTTTCAACTTCTCCTCTTCCTGTTTTTTCTCTTCTTCTTCTCGTTGCTCCGCTTCCTCCTTTTCTTTCGTTTCTTTCTTCTCTAACGTATCCCAATCCATCGCCTCTTCGTCCATCACCTCCTTGTCGTCGTCCTCTTCTTCGATTTCCACATTCTCGCGGGCCTCCGTCTCCTGCTGCTCCAAGATGCCCAAGGCTTTCAGCAGCAGCTCCTTCTCGTCGGGCAGTTTCTTCTGGGGCTGGTACTCATCGTCGTCGGCCTTCTTTTTCGAGCCGCAGCAGCCCATTTGTTCGCCCGGTGCTTCCCCCTCTTTCGCTCCCCGCGCCCCAAGTTCCTTGCGAACTTTTGTGTTCCGACGATCCCGTGGGAAATACAGCTTGGTGCCTTTCGACCTTTTGTTTGTTTTGTGAAGTTCAGCTAGGGGGAACGAGGCTGGGAAGATTTACTGTACGGGCTAGACTTTAACTCATGTTTGAGCCAGGATGCCCACTCTGCTGCTTTTTCGCTGAGCTCTTGGTAACAGACCCGCTCGCATACACATGTTTTGCTTGTGCTACGTAAGACGCCATTTCTATGGCGCCACGCTTTGAGAGCAAGAAAGGGACAAGTGCTACAGAGACATGCGCTGTGAATAAATGATGATGCCGACGACGGTGATGACAATTTGGCCTCTGTAAACTGGCAGGTGCAAACTGGTTCTGCGTGCATGTACTGGTATCTGCGTCTTGGCATTCGCAAACTGGCTGCTACAAAAAGGTTCTAAAAGTGGTGCAACGCCCACTTCCCAAGCCTGGAGAAACGATTGCGCACACTCAGCTACCGCAACGCCTTTCACCTTTCCATCCACTTGTCAAAACCCTTTCACTTCCTAGATCGGGCTGTTCTGCAAAAGGATTGACGCATTTCCATTGACGTTTGTAGTGATTTTTCTCCTGAGTGCCGTCGTTGAAGCAAGGAAGCAGGAACGAGGAGCGGGAACCGGCCTGTTTCTGGATCGATCTTTTTGCAAAGCACTGAAACAACTTTTGCCTTCAACAAAATCTCTGGAAAGAGCATAAGACGATGCGGTGTCTAGCCGTGAGAGGGCACAGAAATGTGTTCAAAAAGAAAAAGAAAGAGAAGATGTCAGAAAAAAGGAAGAGAGAGTCAATTAGAGAGAGAATGGTGTTCGCACACCGTGTCGATCTGTTCCGTGTGTCGGTCTTGTTGTGGACCTGATCAGCATGGAACCTGAGTGTTTGCAGAAAAACAAGGACGGGAGTCTGCTGTTTTTAGCTCGTCGCAGCCGCAAGGTTATACGTGTGACATCAAGCACGTTTGATGAACTGATAATTTTGCTGTCACTGATGCTTCTTGGTTTCATTCCGATACAAACGATCGCACCGCTGGGTTGGTATTGCTAGCCATGCCCGCCCTTGAACCTCGAAAAAGCAGGTTGCTGGGTGATCTGCAAGAAAAAACGCACAAATTTACTTTTTGTTTGCTTGGTTTGCTCGCTAGAATCTCGGCGGCTTGCTCAGCGATGGAGACAGCTGCATGTGTAAAAGGCAAGTGACTATCCCATGTCCGTGGTCACGTAACACCGGCCAGGCCGAATCGATTGCTGAGCGAAATTCCGACATCCCTGATTCAAGTCGTGCGACGCTGGGCCCTCTGGGTGGGCTATCTGGTTTCAGAATGTCTTCAGTTTTCTCCTGTAAAGGAGCGGAGCCGTATTTGCTGGGACACGGCTCAAAAGGAGAACGAAGTTGTGTGTAAGTGGGAGAAGGGGATTGCAAGGATCTGCTTGGGCCCAACACCGCATTTGTCCCGTCTGCGCCGTGTTTCGGTCGACACATGAGGTGGGCATCATCAGCGCGGAACCTGAGTGTCTGCGGACAGGACAGCGGTGTGAGTCTGGTTTGTTCGGCGGCTGTTCGTAGCTCGTCACAGCCAGGACCACCCGTGCCTACTAGAGCACAGTCACGGGGAGGAGGCCCCTACAACAGGGAGGAGGGAGGAGAGGAAATGGGTCGAATGCAAGAGCAACCGCAGAGAACACCGTTGTGCACAGAGTCACAGGGCCTCTGCGTTTGCGGCTGGCGCTGCCCTGATGAAAAGAACCGACCGGTCAACGAGAAGAAAAACGGAGGTGTAAAAAGGGGAATAGTTGACTCGCAGCTCTACAAACAGATGCAGCAGTATATTAAAAAAGAGTGGGGTTAGGGCTGACTATTTTTTATTTTTGGCTCGCGCTCGCGCGCGCCCAATTTTTTGCGAAACCTCGAAAAAAAAGTACATTTGCGCCGGTAAAAGACCGGCGCCGGCAGCAGTTAAAGTTCGGGAACAGTAAGTTCGGACGAAGCTAAGCTCGGGTGAATGGGCGATGCTAAGTTCTGGCGAAGCAAAGTTCTGGTGAAGCAAAGTTCGGGCGATGCAAAGTTCTGGTCAAGCAAAGTTCGGGTGCGGTCAACGAAAACTCTAGTTTCCATTTCTACCTTCTCCTACTCTCGCGGTGTACGTGAGCCGGTCCACCCCCTCTTGATAGACCGTGTTAGACCGAAGAATACAGCACCGGGCAATTCGATGCAGCTCTAGGGACTAGGGATGGACCTGATGGACCGTGGTGGACCGTGATTCACTGCGAAGCTAAGTTCGGCGAAGCATAGTTCAAATTTCTGGTGAAGCTAAGCTCTGGCGAAGCAAAGTTCGGGCGATGCAAAGTTCTGGTGAAGCAAAGTTCGGGCGAAGCCAAGTCTGAAGCTAAGTTCTGGTGAAAGCAAAGTTCGGGCGAAGCAAAGCAAAGTTCGGGCGAAGCGAAGTTCTGGTGAAGCTAAGTTCGACGAAGCAAAGTTCGAGTGAAGCAAAGCTAAGTTCTGGTGAAGCTCTATTCGGGTAAGTTCGGCGAAGCAAGCATGAGGCTAAGTTCCGTCCGGGCCTCAAGTATGCAAATACCCGGTGTCAAATCACGGGTCAAGAAAAACCCCGGCCCGGAGCGTAAAGGGTCAGGAAGTTTTCCCCCCTGGAAATGACACCGTGATGGCAGAGTGAACAGCGCAAGGCTTCAGGGCTGGACTCCAGCCTGGAGGTCCCGAGTTCGAACCCGGGCGAGCCAGTTTTCCAGTCGAACATGATTTTCGGGGGTTGTTTCGGATAACAGTAAAGATCGGGTGAAGCTAAGTTCGGGCGAAGCTGAGTCAAAGCAAAGTTCGGGTGAAGCGAAGTTCTGGTGAAGCAAAGTTCGGGAGAAGCTAAATTCGGGCGATGCTTAGTTCTGGTAGACTGACTCAAATTCCCCGGGGTGACCAATAACCTGCAGCACTACGGCTGCACAGGCGCAACACTGCTACATAGGAAGGAAGGTAGGGAAACGGGAACTGCTTGCAAGAGAGTCGTATGAGCCGGTGCTCTGTTTGTGTGGAAAGCCATCTAACTGCGATTGACTGAGGCTGAGGGGCGAAGAAGAACCCCTTGTGTTGTGAGACTGTACCTGGCCCAGAATCTGGGGTCATGGGACGATGGGCCCTACTACTGCTGGCACTGGCTCATGAGCTTGCCATCCTAGTGGACGCATCTGTGATTCGCATTGTTTCCTTCCAGTTTCCTGGCATCCGCAATGAACTTCACGACAAGCCAGGAGCGTCGACACTCGTTGCACAGATTCATGCCGCAGGTTTCAGTGAAGTACTCTTCTCCTGTTGCGAAAACAGGATTCCTACCGACAGCGTAGGAGAGGAATAATCACTGACAGCGACTAGGATGGCAACCACCGGTGGCTGTAGCCACCCGTGGTGGTCGCCCAACCATGCTCCGACTTTTCTTCAAACCCGAGTACTTCCCTGGGGATGTATCTGTGCGAGGTCCTTCAGCAATCGAGAGGTCCAAAGCAAGCAGCCAAACTCGAGCATGTGAGCACCCTGCCAAAAGACACAAACTGGAAGTCCATGTGCACTCGCTGTTCATCAGCAAGTCCCCATATATTTGTCGGTGCATGATGTTTGCCTGCAAGCAACGGTGTACCATGTGCCTGCTGGTCTTGTCTTCAAGATACCTTGTGGACTCTTGTTGGCGTTGTCGGTATGTTTTCGGGTTATTCTGAGGGGTTGAACTGTAAATGCTTCCGAGAAGGGTGAATGCCAACCCAAGATTGGACTCAGGGCTCGAATGGCACTGCGGCCAGGTCCGTCAAACTGTTTTTTTTTTTTTTTAGCGCGCGCAGGGCTTTTTCTAGGATTTCAAATTTTCGAGCTGGAGTGGGGAAACTTTTCGACGCGTTTTCAGAGCCGAATTGCCAAGCAATCCACGCAAATTGCGCTTTGTGGTGCTGGCTGCGGGCTTTTCCCCCAAGGCAGCTTAGTTCGACGTTCTCCTGGTGCCTATTAGGCCGGTTAGTTCGTTGTCTTCACATGGGTTCAGTTGCCACAGCAGGAAGGGAGTGAACGAGGAATGATAGTCGTGGAACAACCTGGGACAGATCCCACTATGCAGAATTGGCCTTCGCCTGCACAAAGTTTAGGCGACGGCTCGGGACCATCTCGACAAAACGGTCAACAACCTTCTCCAAAAAGACCATCGAAAGCTCTGGTGGACCCTCGATACGGATGCGCAGGATCATATCCAAATGTCCGCTCGTGAGCCGGTTCCTTAAAAGATCCAGGGTGTCTTTGAGAACACTGAATGATCGCTCAACAGCACTCGTCCCTGAGGGATAAGTGGCGACCAACCGCATGGCGGAGACTGCACGTGGAGACTGCACGTTCTGCCGCCTTGTCATCCCGGTTCCTGGTACCTATTACGAAGCCGTTGAGAACCTCCTCCAGTGTCATCTCGTTTTCGTCGGCGCCGCACAGGGGCTCGTTCTGTACTCTCTCAGGTGGGTCTCGTCGTTGGTTGTCAACACGTGCTGCATTTCCTGCCTGTCTCGTCTTTTTTTCTTTCTTCCTTTCTCTTCTTTTTTCTGCCCCTTTTTTCGCACTTCTGGAGCGATTGCGTTGCGATGTGGGGTCGCAGCTTTTCTGGCGATGCTGCAATGAACAGAAAAAAAAAACCCACTCCAGCCCACTCAGATTTTCGCCAAGAATCTGGAGTGGGGAAAATCCCCACTCCAGCCCACCCCAGAAAAACCCCTGGCACGCGCCCAGATTTTATCGAGGTGCCCGAGCGCGAGCCAAAAATAAAAAATAGTCAGCCCTTACTTCTCTTTCTTATTTGGCATACTTCTCCTCACGCTAGGCGGGTCGGTCCTGCTTCAGTTAAGTGTAAAGCTTTCCGATTTCCACAACTTCGATTGGCACAATTTCAAGAGGTCTGGTCAACTATTCCCTGAGGGACTTGCATACTTTCAAAAGCAAAAAAAAAGCGAAAAGTGCACGATACTACGAGACTGGACGCAAAACTCTAAGTGGGCAGTGCGTTCGACGGGAGAACGTAGTCTAGAACTGAGCCTGACGGCGGCTGGGGGGTTTGAGGTTCCATCGTGCGCCCTCAACCATGCACAGCTTGAGTTTTGGGCTTGGGTTTTGGAGCTCGCTGCTGCGGCATCCCCCGCAAACGTGCGCCAGCTGGGCTGTAGTAGTCGTCAAGCGCAGGTCGAAGATACTTGTTTCTGCTGCCAACACCCTGTAGCGATCCCTTCGTTCGTTGTGCATGTTCGCCCAGGTTGCAACTGATGCTGCCGTGATGCAGAAGACCGGTCGATCGAAAGAGGTGACGGGTGTGTAAAAAGGGACACTGGAAACAAAATATAAGATTTTTACGTTGCGATGGGGCGCGAACGCGAGGTGGGCGGTGCGTTCGGCGGGCGGGGAGCGTGGGCTCTGCACGGGTTGGCCTCGTCGTGCGGCCCTTTCGAGGCGGACGGCGGTTGGGGCGCTGCGTGGGGGTGGCGTCGCGTGCCTTTGATCATCCGCAGCTTCAGCTTCGGTGCCCGCCGCTGGCGCAGCTCGTGCATCACACGCTGTCTGTCATAGTCGTCGTCCAGCGAAGCAGGCCACTGCAACGTGTTGCTCGTGCCGTCGATGTTGCCGCCGATGGTGGACCGACTCGACTTATTCTTCATGTACTCAGTCCCGAACAAGTTGAGAAACTGCTGAATGTTGATCCTTCCCCTCTTCCTGTCGGGATCGAGCACTTGGATCAGCGCTACGATCTCGTACTCGGGCACTTGGTACTTATCCATGTGCGGCATGGCAACGATGAATTCTTTATGCGTGAGCCACACTCCGTCTTTCGAAAACTTCTTCAGTCGGTCTTCAAGCTGAGCACGCCGGCTCGAGTGGAAGCTCTGGATGATCGCGGTCATCTGGTCCGCATCGGACGTAACAGCGAAGGGCGGTCCCTCGTAGTTGTAGCCGAGCGGTGTCTTCACAGATCCCGTGGTCACCTTCTGAATCTTTGTGTCCATGATCCCCGCGGCCCTGTACCGCATAAAGCTCGAGTTCAACGCCGACGGCCTCTGCGCACACGATGCCATGAGCTGCTGAGTGTTGACCATTCCATCAGAGTCTGCTGCCTGCGTGCACACGCTCCTAACCGCGTTGCCATCCCTCTGAGGGTTCATAGTCAGCGTGTTCATGACTCCCCTGACTGCCATCTCCAAGGGAATGTTGCCCGTTCTTCGCACGTCGGATCGCTGAAACACGCGGCGGATGTCGGATGAGTTCTCGGAGAGCAGCTTCCGGATGTACTCTTCGCTGCATTTCGGCAGCGGCTGTAGGGACGTGCCCAGCGACATGTAGTCGTGTGTGACGTAATTCGCGCGCGACTCGTTCGGTAGCTGCGGCGTCGCTTCTCTGTCGCCGACCTGCCCGCAAACACTTCGAGAATCATCGCGCTGCTCGGCTCTTCCCTGCGTTGAGGTAACTATTGTGACACTGGTCAAAAGGGGCCTATCGACACAGATCTTCTTGAGATCAACAAAAAATAAAGAAACAGAGTACACAATGTGCCGGGGTTGACGCGCTGCCTTTCGGCTTTACTTAGTTTCCTGTCGCAGGTTCACGCCATCCTTGTTGTCGCCTTGCTTGTGATGATGACTAATGATTCGTGATCATGGTGGCTCGCAGCTGATGGCGCGCGCATGAAAGGTAAGTTGGCATTGTTGAAGGGGGCGTGTGCGCTAGAAAGCAACGAAAGCAAACCTCTATGGGTGGTAGCTCGCCGCTCATCATGATGGAACAACCGTCTTTGCGTCGGGTGTCCTGCGTTCCTTTCAGCAAACGTCCCTCCCCCACCTATATACGATGTGTGCGTGAGATGTGACGAGTCGTTTTTGCGGGATTAGGCTATAGCGAGGCTATCGATATAGGTACCAGCTGAGCTCTATCAAGAATGTGCAGCCTTAACCGAGTTATGTATGTACAAGGTTGGAGCGGTACGCCTCAACCTTGCACGGAGGCACCAGTGTGACATGTTGAGGACCGGGGCTCGGCCCCTACTGCTGCGCACTGGTGACCGCAAGAAAGTTGCTCTTGTGCGAAAGCAGTTTCCATCCGGCAGGTCGACGGCGTGGTCCTTCCCTAATCAACGAAACTCACGGGGGACGACCAGCGGCACCGGGTTGAATAGCCAGGCAACGCTTGTCTGGCTACTCAGCCTGCCGTGGGCTCGCGGTTTGATTTCCAGGTGCATCGTCTGCGACTTCGAAGAACACTTAAGAATCGAAAGGAAGTGTGGGGCACACGGAGGGACTACTTCACTTTTATTTTGAACTTTTTTCGAGAAAATTACATTTTTGAGAGAGATGTCCTCGTTGTTTCTTTCACGTTCTCTCTGTTGGTTCCGTTGACGCTATAAGCCGGAAGATCAATACAAACTGACAACAAACATCATGCGGGACAGAACTTTCTATAACACGATTGCCTGCGCGGTTACTTTACTTCCTCCTTTCCTTGTGCGTGGCAGATCGGTATACGTTCGCTGAACCGAAGAAACTCTTTACACTTGATCGTGAGAAGGAAGCTACATTTTGGAGGCCAGGGCAAGCTTTCATCGACACACGAGTCGGGAAGGGGGCGCATAAGTTTGATGCGAGCATCAAACGTTCTCATCGGGTTATCGAACCAAATGATAAGAGAGGTGCGAGACACCGATGAGGCTCTGCATTTTTCTTCTTTGCGATAACCAGTAACTGCCTCCTCAGAGACCATACTTGTTACAGCTTAAGAAGGAACCGGCGGCAAGCGTTTCAATTTGACCGCACAGGTCAAAGCGCGCGACCCAATGCGGTGTTGCGCGCATCTAGCTGCGAGTGTAGGATTGGGATCTAAACTGGATGTTGTTGTTGAGGACGCATCGTGCGCCGCTCTGAGCATCGCAGTCAAGTCAATGAGGGATGCGACAGTTCATAAGGTTGAGATGACGTCCGACGTCCGAACGGGGAGATTCCATGACCTGATCCCAAGACAATGCTTTGATGGTTTGGTCAGGTGGTGGCACGCGTTGTTTCTAACGCGCGCAATGGACTGTTGGTCTCGTAGAATAGCACGAGAGAGCGTGCCACGCCTTTGAGCGCATCGTGCCCTCCTCCGGACATTTTGCTGCTGCCAGGGGACGGAAATCAGGGTGCCGAAAGCACCCCCACCCCGTCGAAAAGCGGCCTCCTCTACATACTGATGACCATCCATGACTCGCTTCTGCTCGAGGACGCTTCGCAAGGAAGAGACGAGGTGGGCCTCCCTTTCCATCCTCTCTTGCCCACAGTTGACCTCACTCGCTAGGCTTGAGCCGGGAGTCCCGACTGTAGGGAGGGAAGGAAGAAGGAGGGCCGTCGGAATTGGAGCTGGTGAAACTGGGGAAGGTAGGGGAGTATGCGGTCGTCTCCGTCGGTTGGGTGGTTTGCGATACTTCCGTTCTTTAGCAATCGTTCTTTTTCTCTACTCGCCACTCGTTCGCTCTCTTCACACCGGACCCTGTTCGCGTTGGTGGAGGGTCCCTTGCAATTTGCAACGGGCTGTCCTCTCGAGTACGTCCCGCTAATGAGGTGCGAGGTCAGTCAACCATTCTCTGCAGCATTAGCATACTCTCAAGAAAAGGAATCCGCAGTCTTGGTTTGTTCTTGAACTCGTTCGTTGTGTGTACTTTTCATTGAAAAACAGAGTGCCACGGAAAGGTCATCGTGGTGGGAGAAGCTGCCAACAAAGCGATAGCGTCAGTAGTGTCAGTTGTGGCCTCAGACCCGCAGACGCTGCTGACTTCTAAACTACAAATATTGCACGTAAAACATAATTTATCAGGGTGCGAGAGATGGGGAGATAGGCGAGATAGTGTGCTCTTCGTTCCATACTCACCGCTTTTTCATGATTGGCACGCAGGGAGTTTTCTTCGCAAACCGGGAGCTCCAGCAGGAAGCAAGCTTTGACACAGGTGGCAATGGGCAATCGAACCGAGATTCGGAACGTTGTTAGACCCTCGGCGATGGGATAACCAATGATTCGTTTGGCAACCCGCAGATGCAAAAATGGAGGATGTGCATCTGCCGAGTGGGCACGTCCTGCCTGCTCTTTTCCACGCGTTCTGAACCCAGGACCGTGTCAGGATGGGTTGTTCCAGCAGAAGGGTTTGTTTGTCCGCACTTCAACCCTGTTTTAGTCATCTAACGGAAGGAGGACGCTGCCATCGAACGGTTTTTGCTCTTGACAAATTGCAATTCTTAGGATCACCCACCAAACATGCTGGTTTCATGCGAGTGAACCCACTATCTCGCACGTTTTGTATTTTCTTTCGGCGCACGAACGTACGGTTCCTCCTTTTCTTCCTTTCGTTTTTCGGCTTCGTGCACAGCCTCAACGTCGGAGGACTTCGAAAGCTAGCCTCTCTTCAGTTAAGAGAGAGGGAGGTGGAACGATGCAAGGGCGAGCCCCTGGGTGCTAAGTATGCGTCGAGACAGTAAAGGCATCGCACAGCGACGCAAAAAACGAACACGGACGCAACGGAGAAGTAGACTGAGGAGGCTGAGCCGAGTTGGATTCTTCGGACACGGATTAGCAACGGAATTGCCCGCGTAAATTGCCTCCGGGTTCAAGTAGTAGCACACGGCTACTAGGATCAACCAGATTATTGTTTGTTGCGACCTGGACTGGACCACCTCAACCTGCGTGCTGCGCATGGTCGGTGCTCGCAGCGGAGTTTGCTGGCAGTCTGGAAGTCTGCGCCACAAAGACGAGGAGCGTCGGCATCAAAACGGCAGCGGCAGTGACCGTGCGCCGTCATCGAACTCCGCTGGTATGCCGCGCGCCCGTATCGATCGAGCCACGGGACCAACGACGGAACTGCGCGGGACGGTCGTCTCGGCTGGGCTGTGTGCAAATGGGTGAAAACAATAGTGTCACGCAAAAAGAATGCCTGTGTGCCAACAAGACCTGTGCACAAAGAGACGGCTGAGTGCAAATGGGTGCAAACAATAGTTTCACGCAAAGAATGCCTGTGTGCCAACAAGACCTGCACAAAGAGACGGCTGTGTGCAAATGGGTGCAAACAATAGTTTCACGCAAAGAATGCCTGTGTGCCAACAAGACCTGCACAAAGAGACGGCTGTGTGCAAATGGGTGCAAACAATAGTTTCACGCAAAGAATGCCTGTGTGCCAACAAGACCTGCACAAAGAGACGGCTGTGTGCAAATGGGTGCAAACAATAGTTTCACGCAAAGAATGCCTGTGTGCCAACAAGACCTGCACAAAGAGACGGCTGAGTGCAAAGAATCCGCCGTGCCCTAGGAAACGGAGAACAAGATCGACTGTGCGACAGAGAGAAGACCTGCACCGCAGTGTGTTTCTCAGCCGGTCCGAAATTGTTGTCTTCGACGAACAAAGGCCTATCTGACACAAAGGACTGCCTGCTCATTTCGAAGGAGGCTAGAGGGGGAGAACAATACAACTAAATTTTACAAAGTGGGTCATTTGGTTGCTTCGGCATTTTTTGTTGAACGCCTACGCCCGCCACTAAACCCAGATGTACCTTGTGTTTCGTGTGGGCAGTACATTTACCTCCTTTGATCTTTCGCAGCTGGCAGTCCCCTCAAGCATTTCCTACAAAGCAGGTGCTTATAAAAAAAAGAGCACCCCCCACCACCCCATGCATACGTCAGCGCTAGAACCAAGTCCAAGTACGACGCCTGCAGCATCATCAGCAGGGGGAGGAGGGTCGCGCGAAGAGCTGAGCTCGGGCGAGCCGCTGATGGGAGACAGCGCCGGCGTGCTGAAGGCGCTTGCGTGCACGTCTTTAGGCAGGAGCCTGGGGCTTGACGTCGAGACCTCGGAGAAGCTGCCGCTGTAAAAGCACCGAAGCAGCCGCTCTTTCAGCCAAGCGTCGCGGTCGCGCATCACCCACGCACGCATGATCTCCTGCTGCCGTTGAGGCGCGCAGCTGAAGTAGTTATCGCTGAAACCTGTTGAGTTTTGAGGATCGTCACGACGCGCGGGCGGTACGAACCGGCCCAACGACACCTCCCAAGCACTTCGTGTGTAGTGACTTCCCGGGATCGCCATGGTCGATACAACAGCTGCTTTGATGAGCCGTGATGCGGATTAATGGGGTATCCCGCGGGAAGCCTCTTCTTCGGTGCATTGAGCCCTGGCGTAGAATCCTGACGCCTGAAGCTACTTACGATGTATGCGCACAAGACTGGCGACGACGCGCAACAATGGCTCAAAGTGGGAAGCTTTACCTGTGTCACAGAGAAACACGTTTTGCATACGCGGGTACAGCATCAAGACCGAGTCCAAGCTCTGGCTGACGAGCGTCTCAAATTCGAAATGATCAGCCATGGGGGGCATGTCCTGCCGGTCGGACGGTACGACGCCGGAATTCCGCCTCGCGTTGTCCCTCTCGCGTTCGGCGATGACGGCTTCCTTGAACGCAGTCTGCAGCTCGCGGTCGCGCTGCTTGTCGCTTGGCCGTCGCCTGTGAAGGGGCATTTCCGGCTTCCCGCTGCTGAACACTTGGGATATTTTGAAGGGCAATAAAACCGAAGCTCCCAACGTTTACAACCATCATGGATGGAGGGACAAGATTGCATCGCAACTGCGTCCGCAAATGCGACTGCCGCTTTCGTTCTGCACGACGGAAACGTGAACCTGATTTTGACTCCGCGAAAAGGCAATAACGAATGGTGGCATAGTATGCCACTTGGTGGCTTGCCAATCAATACAACCTCTGTGAACGAGGGCTAGTTGGTGCACGCGTGCGCACCAATCACTACTGGGGGAAAATCTTAGCGTAATGTTTAAGCAGGACACTGCCCTGGCGGTGGTTTGCAAGAACGTGCTTGGAATGGATATGTGTTCACGCTGCACTGGTCCCAGAGAACGTGCTTGGCGGGGGGGTGAGTAGTGGATCCGGGAGACAACAAATAAGAATTAGTCCCTACTCTGCTGCGACTAATTTTTGAAGCACTGGGGAGGGAGGAGGAGGGGAGTGCGAGGGCAGCGTGCTGGAGGGCACATACTTGTCGCCGGATTTGCTGTGAGTGCGTGGCCAGTCGTCGACGCACGAAGCGCGGCGTGGCGGGACGAGGGCGGCTTGGAGGCTGTCGTCGCTTGCGGTGTGGTCGGCTTCCTGTCCTTTACGGTGAACCGAATCCCTTTGGGGCTTGGCGCCAGAGTAGTTGCGGTCCATCGGCAGGGTGCATGACGTCCGCGATTCGCTGTCCGGCAGCCGTATGCGGCGCGCCATCTGCTCGTCGACCTGCGTCTCGCGGCGCTTGATTTTACTCTGCAGCTCCTCGAGGGTCCGCCTGTGCTCTTGCTCGGCGGCCTGCTGCTCGCCTTGGCACTCCTGCAGGCGCCTCAGCTCGCGCTGCCGCCGCTGGATCCGCAGCTCCGCTTCGCGCGCTTCGGCGTCGAGCGCCGCCTTCCGCCGCTCCGCGTCGGCCACCTCCGCCCGCATCCGGCCCAGCTCCCGCTCCACGGCGACCCGCTCGGCTTCGTGCCGCCGCCGGTCTGCGCCGCTCTTCTTGCCCGCGGCCGGGGCGGGGCCGCCCTCGCTTTCCCGCCGGCCCAGCTCGCCGCCCTCGCTTTTGCCGCTTTTGATTGCCGCGGCCCCGTCAGCGCTGCTGCTGCCGCTGCTGTCGTTGTTGTTGCTGCTGCTGCTGCTGCTGCTGGTGGTGGTGGTGGTGGTGGTGGCGGTGGTGTTCTTGATGTTGTCGCCGCCGCTGCCGCTGTCGCCCGCGCGCCGCAAAACCTGCAGCAGCTGAGCGTGCCGGTCTTCGTACCGGGCCAGCTCCCTGTCCAGCCGCCTCTTCGCCTCGCCCTCACGCGTGGCGTACCGCTCGTGCAGTGCGGCAAGGCGCTCTTCAGCCGCTCGCTCTTCGTCGCGCCACATGCTGACGCGCGCCTTCCGTCGTTCAGTCTCCTCATCGCGCGTGGCGCTTGACTGCAAGTACAGCTTTGGCTGCTCCGATGAAGCGAGAGACGACGTGTCGGAGGCTTCCTGTGTGCAAAAATAGAGTAAACGTGAGGCTCGTGGTGAGACGGGATAGGCGTGCAGTTCCGCAGACCTTTCCGAACCTTTGAAGCCGGCGCGCTGTTGCCCACGCCGAGGCACCATGTGTGGATGGCGCTGCGTGGTCATTTTGACGCATTCCGCGGGTGGGCACCCGTTCTTCCGAACCGCCGCCGACAACTCTGGGCAGAGTATTGCCTGGTTGGTCGTTTCTTTCTTGCGTACCTACCCCCCCCCCCCGTGCATAAGATGGGA